>JAVTVY010026216.1:0-102232 GCA_036873755.1 Hanleya hanleyi | reverse complement strand
CTTCCTGACTTCGCGCTTCGCATCCTGGCTTCACACTTCGCATCCTGCCTTCTGGCTGATGCTGGGTCGACATCGGGCCTTACAGACTAGTCTTTTGTGTTAAATGCCGTCATTTTTCATCTGATGACGATACAGCTCACCAATCTTAAGTATACGAGTTATCACAGCGACACAGCTCACCAATTACCAATATACGAGTTGTCAGAGCATTTTCATCATAGCTCTCTAAATTTGTTTCTAATACCGCTTATGCCGGTGCTAGGGGCCGTGTGGTCATGTCATCCAGGTCGCCACATGAACAGGTACAATAAAATCGTACCTGAGATACAACACATATTGTTAGGTTCTTGGTATGTGCTTTAGAATAGGTTAACTAGAAGGCTATACTGTGAAGTCATCATGTGGCTCTGTCGGTATGTCGGCTTCTGATGTAGCGAAATCTAAGGTAAATTACACTTTGTAATACATTGCAGTCGGTATGAGAACGAAAAGAAATATTTGTTCATACAAACACATATCACGCTTCGCCACTTCGCATCCTTCGCAACTTTGCATTCTGACTTCGCGCTTCGCATCCTGACTTCGCATCCTGCCTTCGTGTGTCGGTCCAGATTCATTAACACAATACAGCGATGTCCCTTCTCGGCCATTATACTTGACTGAAAAGGCCTATCATTTTCAATGTCTGAACGAAGTTGACTGAGAGTGGGAATGTTTGTTAGTGAAGTCGCGCAGAAGAACATGCGGCTATCCGGCGCGTCAGCCAGCCTGTGATTGGCCTGCAGGGCCTAGCCATGTAATGTATTGTGTTGGCAATTTACACATCTTGGTTGGAACATTGTATTTAACCCGTAAAGCACTTAATCTGCTAGAAAAAAAATGTTCGAGAATAAATGGCACCGACCGGGTATGAACCCGACATGATTGCTCCATAGCCATGCTTCCCACCTCTGAGCCACGGAAACATCTGGCAGCAATGTTGGATATTTTTAATATACCTAACTCAAACCTAACACTAACCCTAACACTAAACCTGAACCTAACCTGTAAGTAGTAATACTGATCTAACACTAATTAGCACTAATTACCATCCATAATTAGACATAATCACGCTTAAAGCAGCCGCCAGACTCAGTCACGTGACTTTCGGTTTGAAACTATTGGATGACTCAATATACATTTTATTGACCCTATATATGTCTGTATTGGTTCACTGACAAACCGTATAACGAATTTATACCGCTGAAGACCCATTCTGAACATGTCCAGGCAAATTCTGTGAAAAATTACTTCTTGTAAGCAACATTGGTCGTATGTTGTTGTTGCTCACGAAACAAAAAACAGTGTATGTAAAGTCACACCTTGCCGTTGATCACCGCTGATTACGATGAAATACGAACTGTTAAAAAAATGCTATCTAATTCAGAACTACAGCTGCTAAATAGTCCAGTCAATCTGCGGTTTGACCTAGAAAAAATTGCAACAGAAATGCGGTTTGCTGCAACTATTCCCCCAAACCATCCGGAACAACATATAAAAAATGTAGATGAATATAAGCGAGGGAAATTTTTTAATTTGCATAAATCCAAGATGACCGTTCTGTGCAATATTTTCGGTCAATTTTACACAGTATACACTCTACCTTGGGCAGAGTTGCTCAAATTAAGCACTACAGATTAAAACAACTTCACATACATTCACACTGATAATATTTGTGGATATTTTGACCAAGCAAATAGCCAAGATGGCTGCCATTTTCAAGATGGCCGCTGCTCAGACAGTTGGATACCATCTCCAGCATATTAATCCAACGGTAACGGTGGTCCTTCAAGGAATGAAGGTAACGTTGATTCTTCAAAGAATGGAGATAACGGTGGCTCTTCAGGTTTGAAAGTAACGGTGATCCTTCAAAGAATGGGGGTAATGGTGGTCTTGCATGTAAGAGGTAACGGTGGTCCTTCAGGTATGAGGTAGTGGTGGGCTTTCGGAAAGTGAGATAACGATGATCCTTAAAGGAATAGTTGTAACGGTGGACTTTCAGGTGTGAGGGTAACAGTGGTCCTTCCGATATGGAGGTAACGGTGGTCCTTCAAGAATGGAAAAACGGTGGTCATTTTGTTATGGAGGTAACAGTGATGCTTCAAACAATGGAGGTACTCGTGGTCCTTCAGATATGAGGTAACGGTGATCCTTCATGTTGGAGGAAAGGGTAGTCTTTCGGAAATGGAGGTATCGGTGGTCCTTCAGGTATGGAGGCAACGGCGATCTACCAGGTATGGAGGTAACAGTGGACCATCAAGTGTGGAGGTAACTGTGGACCATCAGGTATGAAGGTAATGGCGATCTACCAGGTATGGAGGTAACGGTGGGCCATCAGGTATGGAGGTAACGGTGGACCATCAGGTATGAAGGTAATGGCGATCTACCAGGTATGGAGGTAACGGTGGACCATCAGGTATGGAGGTAACGGTGGACCATCAGCTATGGAGGTAACGGCGATCTACCAGGTATGGAGGTAACGGTGGACCATCAGGTATGGAGGTAACGGCGATCTACCAGGTATGGATGTAACGGTGGACCATCAGGTATGGAGGTAACGGCGATCTACCAGGTATGGAGGTAACGGTGGACCATCAGGTATGGAGGTAACGGTGGACCATCAGCCATGGAGGTAACGGCGATCTAACATGTATGGAGGTAACGGTGAACCATCAGGTATGGAGGTAACGGTGGACCATCATGTATGGAGGTAACGGTGGTCCTTCAGGTATGGAGGTAACGGTGGTCCTTCAGGTATGGAGGCAACGGCGATCTACCAGGTATGGAGATAACGGTGGACCATCACGTATGGAGGTAACGGTGGGCCATCAGGTATGAAGGTAATGGCGATCAACCAGGTATGGAGGTAACGGTGGACCATCAGGTATGGAGGCAACGGTGGACCATCAGCTATGGAGGTAACGGCGATCTACCAGGTATGGAGGTAACGGTGGACCATCAGGTATGGAGTTAACGGCGATCTACCAGGTATAGAGGTAACGGTGGACCATCAGGTATGGAGATAACGGCGATCTACCAGGTATAGAGGTAACGGTGGACCATCAGGTATGGAGGTAACGGTGGATAATCAGGTATGGAGGTAATGGCGATCTACCAGGTATGGAGGTAACGGTGGACCATCAGGTATGGAGGTAACGGCGATCTGCCAAGTATGGAGGTAACGGTGGACCATCAGGTATGGAGGTAACACTGGACCATCAGGTATGAAGGTAACGGTGGCCCATCAGCTATGGAGGTAACGGCGATCTACCAGGTATGGAGGTAACGGTGGACCATCAGGTATGGAGGTAACGGCGATCTACCAGGTATGGAGGTAACGGTGGACCATCAGGTATGGAGGTAACGGTGGACAATCAGGTATAGAGGTAACGGCGATCTACCAGGTGGACCATCAGGTGTGGAAGGAACGGTGGACCATCGGGTATTTAATTAACGGTGATTTACCAGGTATGGAGGTAACGGTGGACCATCAGGTATGGAGGTAACGGTGGTCCTTCAGGTATGGAGGTAACGGTGGTCCTTCAGAGATAGAGGTAACATTTATTCTACAAATACAAGCGTCTAGTCCGTCGAATGGAGATAATGGTTGACCTGTAATGGTGGTCCTTCAGGTATGGCGGAAACGATGGTCCTATAGATATGGAGGTAAGGGCGACCATCCAAAGAATGGGGGCAATGTTGGACCTTCAGGAGTGAAGGTTGCGCTGTTTCTTCAAGGAATAGAAGCAACTGTGGCCCTTCAAGGAATGAAGGTAACGGTGGACCTTCAGTTATGGAGTTCACTTATGTCTTTCAATTATGGAGATAATAAAGGTGGTCCTTTCAGGAATGGAAGTAACGGTGGAAATGGTCGTAATGGTGGACCTCCAAACGGTGGTCCTTCAGTTATGTGTATAATAATGGTCGTTCAAGAATGGAGGTGATGGTGGACGTATGGAAGTAACGGTGGTCCTTCCATTATGGAGGTAACGGTGGTCCTTCAGTTATGGAGGTAATGGTGGATCTTCAGTTATGGAGATTACGGTGGTCCTTCAAGTAATGGAGGTAACGTTTGAACTTCAGGTATATAAGTAACAGTGATTCTTGGGGTATGGAAGCGACGGTAGACCTCCAGGAATGGAAGTAACGGTGATCCTTGGGGTACGGAAACAAGGGTAGACCTCCAGGAATAGAGGTACTGGAAACGGTGATCCTTCGAGCAATATAGGAAACGGTGGTCCTTCAAGGAATGGAGGTAACGGAAGACATAATTCATGTATGCAGGTAACGGCGGTCCTCCAGTAATGAAGGTAAGGAACATCCTTGAACAAAGGGAGTTAAGGTCAGTCAGGCATGAAGGTAACGATGAACCTTCCATGCATGGATGTAAGTTAGAGATGTATAGAGTTAAAGATGTTTCTTCAAGGAATGCAAAAAAACATGCTCCTTCAGATATGAAGGTAAAGGTGATCATTCAAGGAGAATGTTCGAATTCGGCGGCCACCCTCGGGTAATTATCGATACGGGTGGGTAGGGCATAATCGAACTCATTGATCGATTTCATCTATGTACTATTTCTTCTTCGCCTTGTTCCTCAAGACAACTACTGTGTCACTGCTTACATCCTTCATATTATACATATCTCTGTACTCCATATGACGAGGTCACAAATGTGAAGCGGAACTCCTGAAAGTAAGACTGGCGACTGGTTATCGCTATGGCAGTCCCGCTATCTGCCATGGTACGACTTTGTCAGACGAACCATGGCTGGGAATGATGCTACTCTAAAGAGAGAACATGGATCAGACAGTTATGAGATAGCAGTTGTCCATTTAACCCTATCTGGCCTGGGCGATTTGTGGTGTACCGCAGTCTGGGGGGGGGGGGCAGAAAGTGCCCCTACATATTTTCGCTATCGCTTAGGCTAGAGGGCTGATACTTACCACATTATATCTTTGGATCGAGCTCTAGAAGTAAATGTAAACAAATCCACGATACCGCCATGATGACGTCATTTTCAAAAATAGCATTTTTGAGGCGATTTTTCGGTCAGAATACAGATACTCGACCACAATGGCCAGGCACTGGCGGAGGTAAAAATGTGGGTAATCTTCATTGCTGATGTCAAAGGTGCATTGTAGGGTAGTTCTTGTCAGCAAAATCAGATTTGGCGTGATCAAAATGATATATATATAGACACAAAAACTATTCAAGTCGGACACAAACATCTATTTCTCTGCCAGGTGTACTGGCAGAAGAATAGCGGCCATCTTGGAAAATAGCGACCATTTTGAACTTTGGTCACAGAAATATCTTCCACCTTTATCCGTTGTCAATTATTTATGCGAAGATGTATATTAGCTCAAACCTTTATTTGAAAATACATTCCCTGAATATAATATCCGCATCAATATGTAGACAGAAAACAAGCAATGAGCGGCCATCTTGGATTTATGCAAATTAAAAAAATTCCCTTGTCTACATCAATCTACATTTTTGATATGTGGTTCGGTATCACTTCAGAGGTTATTTACCGCAAACCCCGTTTCTGTTGCAATTTTTTCTAGGTTTGGTAATTTTCTCGCTAGATTGACTGGACTAAAAGGTCACCTTTATTACAAATACTTGTTGTCAAAACTGACGCGAGCCAGCCAACGCGAGTGCTCTGAGACAGGAGCTACTGTAAAGGGAGATAATCTAGTTACTCACCCCAAATTACAATCGACGGCGGTGGATGGAAAAAATATCGGGCGACCACGTGACCATGATAGCTCGTTTTCATTGGACAATTTTGTCTGAAGCGGGATAATCATAAATGTCAGCGTCAGCGTGGTGCTGCTCAGTGTGCACAGACGAGGGACCCGCATAGACTGATACCCAATCCACTGCGCATGTTCGCGATCCGTGTTAGATGACGGTGTCCAGTCTGGGATCGGCAACACACACAACGCTCGTCACGCTATGTGCCATGAAAAATGTTCGAAGTCATCCGTATGAACTTGCAACAGCACTGCGTGACTGCAAAATCACAATGTGAAAGTCTCTACCAGAGTTTGTTAGCCTGTCCGGCTGGGATCCATTTATGACGTGGCATCTGTGCCCATTTTGAAGTTAACGCACAGAGTAAACACGTGTGCGGAGATGGAAGGCAAGAATTTTACAATTTCTTAAACATCGCTATATGGCTGAAGCTGTATGAGATAACATTCCATATGTATTTCGACATATTCTATGTCAAACTCAAGTACACAGGTCATCTTGTTCTCATAATAATCGTGTTCACGATAGAAAGTTATCAAAACTATGTCGTACTTTACAGTTATGGTGTTGAAATTGAGTTGAAATATTGGTCAGTACATTATAATAAATTAGAATTGCTGTTAATCAATTTTGATTGGCACAGGGATGTAAATTTTAGAATAACGAGGTGAATATTTAGGAACCAGGGCTCATGCCATCAACAAAGACTGTCCATACGAGGTACCTGTGCGCATTATTGGCGTGTGGAGGCAAAACCAAAGTGCATTTGTTGAACACTTATAATATTTCAATGTCTATTCGAGAGCGATACCGCTGTTCATATATAGGGTGTCGGGGAGGCGACGGGGTTTGTTGGGGAGGGTTGGGGGGTGTGCGTGGGTGGGGAATCCGTCATCTCCCTAGTAGTGAACTTTTTCACATTGCTCTGGAAAGAACAGACATTGAGGACTGAAACTTTGTGACTTTTCCACGAGTTAAATTGGGATAATTGCAAGCCTATTTGCCTAAGCTCAGGTGCAAAAGATCATGGGTAAATCCAAGATGGCGGTCACGGGGTCCTACAAAAGGGCGTTTTATCAGCTTCTTCGAAGAATAAATCACCAGAAGAAACTTTTCCATATATGACATAGCTGCGATGTATATATGGTTGTCATTTTGGGCTGATGACATTTTGTATGCCGCACTTACACCACATACAATATCAAAATCATATAGCATGATCTACTCACCGAGAGAAATTTCTCCATATCTCTGATATGAATAGAAGTTATGAAAGGAATTGTATGTGCATTAGTAGCTGATCTTAATTATAAGGGTAATCTTTGGCTCATTTACATAATCCTAGGTGCATCAAATGAAAATTCAAATGGCGCCCATGTGGGGTCACCAGAACATTTTCGTTGTTTTTCTGCTTCAAATGGCAGGAAAGTTTTTTATTTCCTCTAAGCTTATTCATTCTCTAAAATACTCAAGATATTTTGAACAACAACAAAAAACAAAAAACAAACAAAAAACCTGTCAACATAAGCCGAAGATTGGCGATGGTACGTCACTGTGAGGAGATTAGGGCGGCTATTTTCAATTGTTTTTGCATTTTCTGGAAAACCTTTCTCCCAGGGTATGCAATGTAATGCTTCATTTGTTTATTGTGTACAGCCTAGAGACCACAAGCCAATCTCCTCAAACATATATGAATAGGACAAACAATACATAAAATACGTTACGTTGGTTCAGTTTCAAATTTAAAACGGGTAAATACATAGACGGATAATACGATGTCCCATGCATGGGGAACTTTTATTTTAGGTTTGCTAAGTTTTCAGGGTTTTTCTTTTATTTCTTCCGCTATTTTTTCTGTTCATCACAAAATTTCTTCAGATTCTCACATTCCGAGTAACGTCGTCACAATTTCCTCATCATTTTTTTCACCGAAAAGCAATCTAAATTCTTGTAATCATTTGAGTTTTATTTGGTTTTCGGTAAAAAAAAAGAGTAATGACAGTAGTCCAAAGACATTATGTGATAAATTAGAAACTGTTCGTGGAATATAGGCGGGAAATGGAGAAAGATCACCAAGAAACTCAGAAAAAGTAACACAAATGTAAAACAAACTATATAAAAAAGTCGATGTCCCCTATTGGGCACCGTAGGGTTTTCTGTTCATCACAAAATTTCTTCAGATTCTCACATTCCGAGTAACGTCGTCACAATTTCCTCATCATTTTTTTCACCGAAAAGCAATCTAAATTCTTGTAATCATTTGAGTTTTATTTGGTTTTCGGTAAAAAAAAAAGAGTAATGACAGTAGTCCAAAGACATTATGTGATAAATTAGAAACTGTTCGTGGAATATAGGCGGGAAATGGAGAAAGATCACCAAGAAACTCAGAAAAAGTAACACAAATGTAAAACAAACTATATAAAAAAGTCGATGTCCCCTATTGGGCACCGTAGGGTAAACATTAAAACATACACTACCATGTGGTAATATTGTATGCACGTAACGAAGGCACATGACAAGTGTAATTTAAATCCATCGGGAACTAACGCGCGTTCCACTTCACCATTTCCACAGCTACAGAAAATTCATAAAAATTATAACAGAAAAATATACATAATATGTTACTACTTATAATCGGTTCGTGGTTGGGAGTACGGCGTATCACGTTGAGCACACCGGTTCTCGCCAGATCACCGAAGTTATAGGCAACGTTGAGCTCGGTCGATACTTGGATAGGCGACCGGGTGCTGTACTGGCTGGGTTGATCAAATTCCAGGATAGAAACTGTGGATGTGCCCAGAGATCCTCGATTTATAATGTTTATGGGTGAACTAAGCAAATTTTTTCTACAGATTAACATTTGGGTTTTATGTTAAAGTTCCCGATGTGAATAAATATAACCCTGTCTGGTTGTATATTTCTTGCCGCAGAATTGGTACATGAAACCAACCGATAGAACATACTTTGGTATGGGTGTCTCTCGACGATTTGACTGATGTTCTTCAGCAAGGGGAGCAGGGGTACTATATTTCAATGTGAACCGATGTGAACCTCCATTATGAAAAGTTACAGTTAAGACAACGAAATCTGTTGGGCGTCGTGGAATGATTTCTGTGGTATTTACTTCTCTTAAATCCAATGAAATGCTGTACGTTAACATGAAAAGGAAACGGACCATGATGGCGTATTGTTGGTTCTGAGACATGAAAGCTCAGTGGAATATTTAACCCTATCTGGCATGGGCAAGTTGGGCTGTACCGCAGCCTACGCAGCCGTGGGAAAGTCGATTCCACCACCCACCTACCTCCCTGCCCATCACACACACACTAATTGGGACATACAGACAAGACATCATGCATGAACCCACGCAGGCACTCACACCAAAACCCAATTAGATGAGAATCCCATCCCATTGAAGCTTCCATCCAAGTACATGTAGTTCTCCACATATCTTGTAGACAAGACCTGTACATATATGTAAAATAAGACGGACACCGGACGCACGCACACACATCAAAACATATTCAAAGAAGGAGTTCATCAGATGAAGCTTCCATCCAAGTTTGGCGAAAATCCGTCAAGTAGTTGACGGATTGCAAGATAACTTGCAGTCAGCAAGACTGGGAAACGGGACAGACAGACAGACAGCACAAGTGCTAGATGTCTCCCCCAACATAGCTATGGGAGACATAAATATGCATTATTTGAAACAATATAGTATGTGTGTGTGTGTGTGTGTGTTGGTGTGTGTGTGTGTGTGTGTATACCGATTATATGTGGTGAGTTAGTAGGATTTAACGTCGTTTTCAACATTTATTTAGTCAAGTCACGACGTTGCCTACATGTGCCGGAACACGAGTTTTCACAGTTTCTATCCTGGAATTTGATCAACCCAGCCAGTACAGCACCCGGTCGCCTATCCAAGTATCGACCGAGCTCAACGTTGCCTATAACTTCGGTGATCTGGCGAGAACCGGTGTGCTCAACGTGATACGCCGTACTCCCAACCACGAACCGATTATAAGTAGTAACATATTATGTATATTTTTCTGTTATAATTTTTATGAATTTTCTGTAGCTGTGGAAATGGTGAAGTGGAACGCGCGTTAGTTCCCGATGGATTTAAATTACACTTGTCATGTGCCTTCGTTACGTGCATACAATATTACCACATGGTAGTGTATGTTTTAATGTTTACCCTACGGTGCCCAATAGGGGACATCGACTTTTTTATATAGTTTGTTTTACATTTGTGTTACTTTTTCTGAGTTTCTTGGTGATCTTTCTCCATTTCCCGCCTATATTCCACGAACAGTTTCTAATTTATCACATAATGTCTTTGGACTACTGTCATTACTCTTTTTTTTTTACCGAAAACCAAATAAAACTCAAATGATTACAAGAATTTAGATTGCTTTTCGGTGAAAAAAATGATGAGGAAATTGTGACGACGTTACTCGGAATGTGAGAATCTGAAGAAATTTTGTGATGAACAGAAAACCCTACGGTGCCCAATAGGGGACATCGACTTTTTTATATAGTTTGTTTTACATTTGTGTTACTTTTTCTGAGTTTCTTGGTGATCTTTCTCCATTTCCCGCCTATATTCCACGAACAGTTTCTAATTTATCACATAATGTCTTTGGACTACTGTCATTACTCTTTTTTTTTTACCGAAAACCAAATAAAACTCAAATGATTACAAGAATTTAGATTGCTTTTCGGTGAAAAAAATGATGAGGAAATTGTGACGACGTTACTCGGAATGTGAGAATCTGAAGAAATTTTGTGATGAACAGAAAAAATAGCGGAAGAAATAAAAGAAAAACCCTGAAAACTTAGCAAACCTAAAATAAAAGTTCCCCATGCATGGGACATCGTATTATCCGTCTATGTATTTACCCGTTTTAAATTTGAAACTGAACCAACGTAACGTATTTTATGTATTGTTTGTCCTATTCATATATGTTTGAGGAGATTGGCTTGTGGTCTCTAGGCTGTACACAATAAACAAATGAAGCATTACATTGCATACCCTGGGAGAAAGGTTTTCCAGAAAATGCAAAAACAATTGAAAATAGCCGCCCTAATCTCCTCACAGTGACGTACCATCGCCAATCTTCGGCTTATGTTGACAGGTTTTTTGTTTGTTTTTTGTTTTTTGTTGTTGTTCAAAATATCTTGAGTATTTTAGAGAATGAATAAGCTTAGAGGAAATAAAAAACTTTCCTGCCATTTGAAGCAGAAAAACAACGAAAATGTTCTGGTGACCCCACATGGGCGCCATTTGAATTTTCATTTGATGCACCTAGGATTATGTAAATGAGCCAAAGATTACCCTTATAATTAAGATCAGCTACTAATGCACATACAATTCCTTTCATAACTTCTATTCATATCAGAGATATGGAGAAATTTCTCTCGGTGAGTAGATCATGCTATATGATTTTGATATTGTATGTGGTGTAAGTGCGGCATACAAAATGTCATCAGCCCAAAATGACAACCATATATACATCGCAGCTATGTCATATATGGAAAAGTTTCTTCTGGTGATTTATTCTTCGAAGAAGCTGATAAAACGCCCTTTTGTAGGACCCCGTGACCGCCATCTTGGATTTACCCATGATCTTTTGCACCTGAGCTTAGGCAAATAGGCTTGCAATTATCCCAATTTAACTCGTGGAAAAGTCACAAAGTTTCAGTCCTCAATGTCTGTTCTTTCCAGAGCAATGTGAAAAAGTTCACTACTAGGGAGATGACGGATTCCCCACCCACGCACACCCCCCAACCCTCCCCAACAAACCCCGTCGCCTCCCCGACACCCTATATATGAACAGCGGTATCGCTCTCGAATAGACATTGAAATATTATAAGTGTTCAACAAATGCACTTTGGTTTTGCCTCCACACGCCAATAATGCGCACAGGTACCTCGTATGGACAGTCTTTGTTGATGGCATGAGCCCTGGTTCCTAAATATTCACCTCGTTATTCTAAAATTTACATCCCTGTGCCAATCAAAATTGATTAACAGCAATTCTAATTTATTATAATGTACTGACCAATATTTCAACTCAATTTCAACACCATAACTGTAAAGTACGACATAGTTTTGATAACTTTCTATCGTGAACACGATTATTATGAGAACAAGATGACCTGTGTACTTGAGTTTGACATAGAATATGTCGAAATACATATGGAATGTTATCTCATACAGCTTCAGCCATATAGCGATGTTTAAGAAATTGTAAAATTCTTGCCTTCCATCTCCGCACACGTGTTTACTCTGTGCGTTAACTTCAAAATGGGCACAGATGCCACGTCATAAATGGATCCCAGCCGGACAGGCTAACAAACTCTGGTAGAGACTTTCACATTGTGATTTTGCAGTCACGCAGTGCTGTTGCAAGTTCATACGGATGACTTCGAACATTTTTCATGGCACATAGCGTGACGAGCGTTGTGTGTGTTGCCGATCCCAGACTGGACACCGTCATCTAACACGGATCGCGAACATGCGCAGTGGATTGGGTATCAGTCTATGCGGGTCCCTCGTCTGTGCACACTGAGCAGCACCACGCTGACGCTGACATTTATGATTATCCCGCTTCAGACAAAATTGTCCAATGAAAACGAGCTATCATGGTCACGTGGTCGCCCGATATTTTTTCCATCCACCGCCGTCGATTGTAATTTGGGGTGAGTAACTAGATTATCTCCCTTTACAGTAGCTCCTGTCTCAGAGCACTCGCGTTGGCTGGCTCGCGTCAGTTTTGACAACAAGTATTTGTAATAAAGGTGACCTTTTAGTCCAGTCAATCTAGCGAGAAAATTACCAAACCTAGAAAAAATTGCAACAGAAACGGGGTTTGCGGTAAATAACCTCTGAAGTGATACCGAACCACATATCAAAAATGTAGATTGATGTAGACAAGGGAATTTTTTTAATTTGCATAAATCCAAGATGGCCGCTCATTGCTTGTTTTCTGTCTACATATTGATGCGGATATTATATTCAGGGAATGTATTTTCAAATAAAGGTTTGAGCTAATATACATCTTCGCATAAATAATTGACAACGGATAAAGGTGGAAGATATTTCTGTGACCAAAGTTCAAAATGGTCGCTATTTTCCAAGATGGCCGCTATTCTTCTGCCAGTACACCTGGCAGAGAAATAGATGTTTGTGTCCGACTTGAATAGTTTTTGTGTCTATATATATATCATTTTGATCACGCCAAATCTGATTTTGCTGACAAGAACTACCCTACAATGCACCTTTGACATCAGCAATGAAGATTACCCACATTTTTACCTCCGCCAGTGCCTGGCCATTGTGGTCGAGTATCTGTATTCTGACCGAAAAATCGCCTCAAAAATGCTTTTTTTTGAAAATGACGTCATCATGGCGGTATCGTGGATTTGTTTACATTTACTTCTAGAGCTCGATCCAAAGATATAATGTGGTAAGTATCAGCCCTCTAGCCTAAGCGATAGCGAAAATATGTAGGGGCACTTTCTGCCCCCCCCCCCCAGACTGCGGTACACCACAAATCGCCCAGGCCAGATAGGGTTAAATGGACAACTGCTATCTCATAACTGTGTGATCCATGTTCTCTCTTTAGAGTAGCATCATTCCCAGCCATGGTTCGTCTGACAAAGTCGTACCATGGCAGATAGCGGGACTGCCATAGCGATAACCAGTCGCCAGTCTTACTTTCAGGAGTTCCGCTTCACATTTGTGACCTCGTCATATGGAGTACAGAGATATGTATAATATGAAGGATGTAAGCAGTGACACAGTAGTTGTCTTGAGGAACAAGGCGAAGAAGAAATAGTACATAGATGAAATCGATCAATGAGTTCGATTATGCCCTACCCACCCGTATCGATAATTACCCGAGGGTGGCCGCCGAATTCGAACATTCTCCTTGAATGATCACCTTTACCTTCATATCTGAAGGAGCATGTTTTTTTGCATTCCTTGAAGAAACATCTTTAACTCTATACATCTCTAACTTACATCCATGCATGGAAGGTTCATCGTTACCTTCATGCCTGACTGACCTTAACTCCCTTTGTTCAAGGATGTTCCTTACCTTCATTACTGGAGGACCGCCGTTACCTGCATACATGAATTATGTCTTCCGTTACCTCCATTCCTTGAAGGACCACCGTTTCCTATATTGCTCGAAGGATCACCGTTTCCAGTACCTCTATTCCTGGAGGTCTACCCTTGTTTCCGTACCCCAAGGATCACCGTTACTTCCATTCCTGGAGGTCTACCGTCGCTTCCATACCCCAAGAATCACTGTTACTTATATACCTGAAGTTCAAACGTTACCTCCATTACTTGAAGGACCACCGTAATCTCCATAACTGAAGATCCACCATTACCTCCATAACTGAAGGACCACCGTTACCTCCATAATGGAAGGACCACCGTTACTTCCATACGTCCACCATCACCTCCATTCTTGAACGACCATTATTATACACATAACTGAAGGACCACCGTTTGGAGGTCCACCATTACGACCATTTCCACCGTTACTTCCATTCCTGAAAGGACCACCTTTATTATCTCCATAATTGAAAGACATAAGTGAACTCCATAACTGAAGGTCCACCGTTACCTTCATTCCTTGAAGGGCCACAGTTGCTTCTATTCCTTGAAGAAACAGCGCAACCTTCACTCCTGAAGGTCCAACATTGCCCCCATTCTTTGGATGGTCGCCCTTACCTCCATATCTATAGGACCATCGTTTCCGCCATACCTGAAGGACCACCATTACAGGTCAACCATTATCTCCATTCGACGGACTAGACGCTTGTATTTGTAGAATAAATGTTACCTCTATCTCTGAAGGACCACCGTTACCTCCATACCTGAAGGACCACCGTTACCTCCATACCTGATGGTCCACCGTTACCTCCATACCTGGTAAATCACCGTTAATTAAATACCCGATGGTCCACCGTTCCTTCCACACCTGATGGTCCACCTGGTAGATCGCCGTTACCTCTATACCTGATTGTCCACCGTTACCTCCATACCTGATGGTCCACCGTTACCTCCATACCTGGTAGATCGCCGTTACCTCCATACCTGATGGTCCACCGTTACCTCCATACCTGGTAGATCGCCGTTACCTCCATAGCTGATGGGCCACCGTTACCTTCATACCTGATGGTCCAGTGTTACCTCCATACCTGATGGTCCACCGTTACCTCCATACTTGGCAGATCGCCGTTACCTCCATACCTGATGGTCCACCGTTACCTCCATACCTGGTAGATCGCCATTACCTCCATACCTGATTATCCACCGTTACCTCCATACCTGATGGTCCACCGTTACCTCTATACCTGGTAGATCGCCGTTATCTCCATACCTG
The DNA here is from genome assembly GCA_036873755.1 of Hanleya hanleyi. Lineage (NCBI taxonomy): Eukaryota > Metazoa > Mollusca > Polyplacophora > Lepidopleurida > Hanleyidae > Hanleya > Hanleya hanleyi. The sequence continues at coordinate 87,030 of JAVTVY010026216.1, read as the reverse complement.
ATGGTCCACCGTTACCTCTATACCTGGTAGATCGCCGTTAACTCCATACCTGATGGTCCACCGTTACCTCCATACCTGGTAGATCGCCGTTACCTCCATAGCTGATGGTCCACCGTTGCCTCCATACCTGATGGTCCACCGTTACCTCCATACCTGGTTGATCGCCATTACCTTCATACCTGATGGCCCACCGTTACCTCCATACGTGATGGTCCACCGTTATCTCCATACCTGGTAGATCGCCGTTGCCTCCATACCTGAAGGACCACCGTTACCTCCATACCTGAAGGACCACCGTTACCTCCATACATGATGGTCCACCGTTACCTCCATACCTGATGGTTCACCGTTACCTCCATACATGTTAGATCGCCGTTACCTCCATGGCTGATGGTCCACCGTTACCTCCATACCTGATGGTCCACCGTTACCTCCATACCTGGTAGATCGCCGTTACCTCCATACCTGATGGTCCACCGTTACATCCATACCTGGTAGATCGCCGTTACCTCCATACCTGATGGTCCACCGTTACCTCCATACCTGGTAGATCGCCGTTACCTCCATAGCTGATGGTCCACCGTTACCTCCATACCTGATGGTCCACCGTTACCTCCATACCTGGTAGATCGCCATTACCTTCATACCTGATGGTCCACCGTTACCTCCATACCTGATGGCCCACCGTTACCTCCATACCTGGTAGATCGCCATTACCTTCATACCTGATGGTCCACAGTTACCTCCACACTTGATGGTCCACTGTTACCTCCATACCTGGTAGATCGCCGTTGCCTCCATACCTGAAGGACCACCGATACCTCCATTTCCGAAAGACTACCCTTTCCTCCAACATGAAGGATCACCGTTACCTCATATCTGAAGGACCACGAGTACCTCCATTGTTTGAAGCATCACTGTTACCTCCATAACAAAATGACCACCGTTTTTCCATTCTTGAAGGACCACCGTTACCTCCATATCGGAAGGACCACTGTTACCCTCACACCTGAAAGTCCACCGTTACAACTATTCCTTTAAGGATCATCGTTATCTCACTTTCCGAAAGCCCACCACTACCTCATACCTGAAGGACCACCGTTACCTCTTACATGCAAGACCACCATTACCCCCATTCTTTGAAGGATCACCGTTACTTTCAAACCTGAAGAGCCACCGTTATCTCCATTCTTTGAAGAATCAACGTTACCTTCATTCCTTGAAGGACCACCGTTACCGTTGGATTAATATGCTGGAGATGGTATCCAACTGTCTGAGCAGCGGCCATCTTGAAAATGGCAGCCATCTTGGCTATTTGCTTGGTCAAAATATCCACAAATATTATCAGTGTGAATGTATGTGAAGTTGTTTTAATCTGTAGTGCTTAATTTGAGCAACTCTGCCCAAGGTAGAGTGTATACTGTGTAAAATTGACCGAAAATATTGCACAGAACGGTCATCTTGGATTTATGCAAATTAAAAAATTTCCCTCGCTTATATTCATCTACATTTTTTATATGTTGTTCCGGATGGTTTGGGGGAATAGTTGCAGCAAACCGCATTTCTGTTGCAATTTTTTCTAGGTCAAACCGCAGATTGACTGGACTATTTAGCAGCTGTAGTTCTGAATTAGATAGCATTTTTTTAACAGTTCGTATTTCATCGTAATCAGCGGTGATCAACGGCAAGGTGTGACTTTACATACACTGTTTTTTGTTTCGTGAGCAACAACAACATACGACCAATGTTGCTTACAAGAAGTAATTTTTCACAGAATTTGCCTGGACATGTTCAGAATGGGTCTTCAGCGGTATAAATTCGTTATACGGTTTGTCAGTGAACCAATACAGACATATATAGGGTCAATAAAATGTATATTGAGTCATCCAATAGTTTCAAACCGAAAGTCACGTGACTGAGTCTGGCGGCTGCTTTAAGCGTGATTATGTCTAATTATGGATGGTAATTAGTGCTAATTAGTGTTAGATCAGTATTACTACTTACAGGTTAGGTTCAGGTTTAGTGTTAGGGTTAGTGTTAGGTTTGAGTTAGGTATATTAAAAATATCCAACATTGCTGCCAGATGTTTCCGTGGCTCAGAGGTGGGAAGCATGGCTATGGAGCAATCATGTCGGGTTCATACCCGGTCGGTGCCATTTATTCTCGAACATTTTTTTTCTAGCAGATTAAGTGCTTTACGGGTTAAATACAATGTTCCAACCAAGATGTGTAAATTGCCAACACAATACATTACATGGCTAGGCCCTGCAGGCCAATCACAGGCTGGCTGACGCGCCGGATAGCCGCATGTTCTTCTGCGCGACTTCACTAACAAACATTCCCACTCTCAGTCAACTTCGTTCAGACATTGAAAATGATAGGCCTTTTCAGTCAAGTATAATGGCCGAGAAGGGACATCGCTGTATTGTGTTAATGAATCTGGACCGACACACGAAGGCAGGATGCGAAGTCAGGATGCGAAGCGCGAAGTCAGAATGCAAAGTTGCGAAGGATGCGAAGTGGCGAAGCGTGATATGTGTTTGTATGAACAAATATTTCTTTTCGTTCTCATACCGACTGCAATGTATTACAAAGTGTAATTTACCTTAGATTTCGCTACATCAGAAGCCGACATACCGACAGAGCCACATGATGACTTCACAGTATAGCCTTCTAGTTAACCTATTCTAAAGCACATACCAAGAACCTAACAATATGTGTTGTATCTCAGGTACGATTTTATTGTACCTGTTCATGTGGCGACCTGGATGACATGACCACACGGCCCCTAGCACCGGCATAAGCGGTATTAGAAACAAATTTAGAGAGCTATGATGAAAATGCTCTGACAACTCGTATATTGGTAATTGGTGAGCTGTGTCGCTGTGATAACTCGTATACTTAAGATTGGTGAGCTGTATCGTCATCAGATGAAAAATGACGGCATTTAACACAAAAGACTAGTCTGTAAGGCCCGATGTCGACCCAGCATCAGCCAGAAGGCAGGATGCGAAGTGTGAAGCCAGGATGCGAAGCGCGAAGTCAGGAAGCGGAAGTCGCGAAGGCAGGAAGCACGAAATCACCGTACCTGACTTCGCCACTTCGCAACCTGACTTCGCATCCTGCCCTCGCGTTTCACATCCTGCCTTCGTCATTTGCACCCTGCCTTCGAATCCTGACTTCGCGATTCGCATCCTGGCTTCGCCACTTTGCATCCTGCCTTCACGACTTCGCATCCTGACTTCGCGCTTCGCATCCTGACTTCGCATTCTGACTTCGTGCTTCGCATCCTGCCTTCGTCCTTCGCATCCTGCCTTCGTGATTCAGCGATGTCCCTTCTCGGCCATCATAGTCAAGTCAACAGTGTGACTTCCGCAATGGTGGGAACGCTTGTCTGGTCAGAAGACGTGCCTCCATCAGAAATAATCACAAGTCTGCGTTCCATACCGATAATATTCATTAGACACGAATCGGCTGACTATATGATAGATTGCAGCATGTAAAATAATGAACGCTGATAAATTGATATCCCATAAATAGATATCTCAGCCTTGTACGAGTCAAGCTACTTCCCTGACATGTGCAGAATATATATATCTGCGTCTCATCTATTCAAATAATTAATGGAGCCCCGTAGCGCTTTGAATGCCCACTATCGATGCGAGTACATATCTGGATGTTTTAAAATATGAGGGACACAGTATCACTTTACTATTTTGCCATTTGCCAATGACTATACACGTTTTTGTAAGCAACACTTCTACTTGGACAAGAGCAGTCGCCGATACGTCGGATACACACCATACTATTATGTTAACTCTGTCTGACCTGGGCATTTTAGGACCTGTTCAGGCCTGGGGAGGGGCCATTTCGCCAAATTGTTTTGCTTACCCCTTGAGCTAAGGAGGCTGAAACGTACCACACTATATACCCTTGGGTCAGGCTCTACGAGAAAATGTAAAAAAATCGAAGGTGGCTGCTTCGATGACGTCACTGTTACGTCATTTTCAAAAACGGCATTTTTGGTAGATTTTTCGGGCAGATTTTTCTAATTTTTCATCTATGCAACTTCTCTGCAAAACCTGTGTGATAAATTAGTAAATATTAATGTGATGTGAAATAAAATAGTTTTTGTCCTCTTTCCATCGAAAAAAAGCAGAAATTTTGAATAAAAAGGACGATAACATCATTTCTCTGGTACCCACGTGGCCGCCATCTTGGATTTACCCATGATTCCCTACTCGCAGGGATTATGCAGATAGGCTCAAAATGACCCCAATATGATACACTATAAAGTCACGGAGCGTCGACTCTGAATTTTTTGTAGTTCCGGAAATACCGCAGAAAGTTTGGTAGGGGGCCATACTGATACTCATGGGGAAATCCCATTACAATCGGATATGCATCTTAGCCAACATTAAGTGGTGAACTTGCATTTATTGAGGTTTGCGTTGGGATGATAATGCTCTTCAAAAGTCGCGCGCGTGGGTTCGTTGATTATAGAAATAGACAACACTTATTAGCTGTACTCGACGTATTGTTTAGGTGGAGGATATCTCATCAGACTGTTAGTGGAGATATACATGTACTAATGAATCAGGAAGTGGAACGTACGGCGTAAATCATAGCTAAACATGTTATTTCTCGTATGTTTTAACTCATTTTGAGAACAAAGGGAAGATTGAACTTCCTTATGAATCCCTCTATCCACCCAAAGTTGGTCTAAAGATACAGTTTGTGACATATATTGTTACTTCAGTGTAGGCCTACCGTTTGGACTGTACAGCCTCAACACAGCTGTGTAGTCGGTCGGATTGAACTCAACATGCATTGCAACAAAGTTGATACTTTGTAATACTTTGTAACATTAATTCCTAATCTGATGGGGGAGGGGGATTTTGCAACATTGTATCAGAAAGGCACCTTTCAACATTGCAAAGCAGTCCCTGGTCGAAACGGCAAACTGAAGTAAGAATAGTAAATACATGCAATAGCGAGGAGCGGGGAGGCATGGGACGGGCTGAGGTGGGACACTTACATTGCGTCATCATCTACCAATCAAACAGAGACAAGTTTATATGCACTTATGGCCCAATTTCTGTCAATATTATAGGCGAACAGGTGTTTAGACCAGATGCACGGGAGTTTGCATTTGTTTTCATGTTTGAGGGTCAAAAAATCATCACAACACGGCGCACACCAGCGCATGAAATCGCAAGCAACAAGGTATTTGAGCGCCGGCGATTTTGGATCCTTGTTCTGTTTTGCCCGCACACGAGGCAACAGTGTGGCAACTCTGCATGAGCTATCATGCCTCGATATCCACCTCGCTTTTGATTGGCTGAAGTATGTGGCAACAGGATACAAAGTTTCCCGTTTACCGCACGAACAATTTCTGTCCCCGGTGCAAATTTATCCGGAGATTCTGTCGCCGAAATATTAAACACGCTGAAACTTTGGATCCTGTTGCTTGCGACAAAATCGTCTGTTTCCACAACGACTTGTTTAGCTGCGACATGCTGAACCTCCATTTAGAAACGGACTATGCTGATTTGCTGAGATCCATGAGGGCAGTAGTCGCGCACCGCGCATTACCCCCCCCCCACCAGTGCAATAATAGGGTAGGCCTATATCTGACTGTAGAACGAATGCAATTAGTCCGTGGCTGAGTAGGCCCACCTTGCACCCACCCCCCACCACTCTCCGAAACTATGATTTTTTTGTACTTTGGAATGTGCCAAAGAAGAAAATATATGTTAACACGCGAGCAATTTGGATGAACTGGCAGATCAGAGAAGTAAAAAATTGCACCTAACGCCTTTATTTTGCGTTTTCGGTAAGGGGGTGGGGTTGCTAAAATGTTCCAAACTTTTTTATTTGTTGTCCAATTGATTGGAATGAGGTATCTTTTTATTCAGCATAAACAGAGGAATCAGTCCAAAACAGCAAACGTTCTAATATTTCAATATTATGACGTCAGTAGGCGGCCATCTCCAAATTTCACGAAAAAAATGTCAAAATTGACTAACTACAAGCAATACTGATAACTAGTCATATTTCTGCAACATTATCTAAGTAACCTGTTTTATTATGTTGTTTTTATTTATATTTTGTGCTTCAATACATTGAAATATTTCCAATGTTGTAAACTAGCACTAACATGGATAACTAACTTAGCACTATGTTACCTGTGCAATGAATAGTAGGAGTGGGGTTGCCAAAATGTTCCTAGCTTTTTTAATTGTTGTCCAATTGATTGAAATGATGTATCTTTTTATTCAACATGAGCCGGAGAATCAGGTCAATATACCAAACTTTCTAATATTTACTTATTGTGACGTCACTAAGGGGTCATCTACAATTTTCATATGAAATCGTATTTTACCAAAATTCTTACCTAAAATGGTTCAAATGATTCTTTTTTGGTTAGCCGAATACATGCAGGATACAAATATAATTGCTAGTAAGCGCTGAAGTAACATTCAACATAAATATGCAAAGTAGAATATCAAGATTTATTTATTCGAAAAGTTCGTTCGTTTTCTGTATGGGGGCGAAGTTACCTAAATGGTTATAACTTTTTTATTCCTTTTCCAATTGATTGAAATGAGGTATTATATATGCAACATAAACTGCGATACCGGATATTAACAATGGTGCGTAGGGGTCAAAGGACACTTTCGGTCACATGACCGGAACCGGAAGTTATCACAAGGCAGGTGGCGCCTCTTGTTGGAAGTAGGTCAATAAGAACCAATTTAGCCTGGCAATGGTCAAAAGAGTCAATTTAGCCTTTACATCATGTCAATGGTTAAAGGTCATTTCCGGTCACGTGACAGTGAACATGGAAAACCCCGGATGTAAGATGAGGACCCGGATGTAAAACCACAGTACCCGGATGGAAGACGGAGGAATGACGCGAAAAACCCACTGGGAAACCCGGATGTTGACAAGGTCCGGGATGTAAAATCCACTGCCCACACATACACACACACATACACACACGCGCGCGCAATGCGGCTCAGTCGTACACCAGTACATCTCGGTCCTCGACTTGGGGGTAGTTGAACCGAGTGTGCTAAAAAATAGATCACCAGCTAGCGCACTATAAAAGGGAAGCGGCCTGGCCATTTCATCAGACACTTCGAGACAGCGGGAACTCCCACCCATCGCACGAGGGCCGATGATGATGATGATTTCGCCCTAATTCAAGTCAAATTCCAACGACAAGACCGTGGGCCAGATTTTGTATGACGTGGAGAGCAAAGTACACTTCGCGGACGAGCCCATAAATGTTCCTAGCGATCTCTTACAGGACGCCCATCCAGTGAGTGACATCTATCAGCGCCATTGGCACATGATACGGCACTGTTCCCACCGTCATCGCCCTATTCAAGATATCTACAATTTCCGACTGACGGACCTCGCCCATCTACGTAGGAAGCCATCTTTGATGACCAACGTACGGCATTCAAATTAAATGTCGCTTTCGGGTAAATCTTACGTCATAAGATGACGGATCAACTGCGCTATTTCTATTCCAGTGCCAACAACCAAGTGTACGACCATCCTTTCATCATCATTAGCCGGGCGTCGCTAGAGACGATGCTGGAGAAACTGGACACCGGGGATCCCTTGAAATGGACACAACGTCAATGTCCCAACACCAAGAGGACAGTGGAGAGGGTCACCAATGTTACGTTCTTCGTGGCTAAACTGGTCAACCCTCTCGGCTGAATGCGTCACCCGTGCACTGATGAATAGCGTAACATGCCGTATATACTCTCTACGTCTACATGCTGATCGTCGACTTGATCTCCGTAAACAGTTATACCTAATGTGACGGTGCGTTAAATAATAAAACATGATGTTTGATATTTCCATTTGTTTTGTTGTGAACGTACTAAACATACCCAGGGCGGCTCCCCCAGCCTTCACATTGATACCTCTCCGATTATAATACAGCACAGATAAGGTATAATACATCAAAGATATGGTATAATGCATCACAGTCCAGTTATAGTCCGTGGGCTGAGTAGGCGATGGGTGGGAGTTCCCGCTGTCTCAGAATGTCTGATGAAACGGCCAGGCCGCTTCCCTTTTATAGCATGCTAGCTGGTAATCTATTTTTAGCACACTCGGTTCAACTACCCCCACCGAGATGTACTGGTGTACGACTGAGCCGCATTGCGCGCGCGCGTGTGTGTATGTGTGGGCAGTGGATTTTACATCTCGGACCTTGTCAACATCCGGGTTTCCCCACTGGGTTTTTCCCGTCGTTCCTCTATCTTCCATCCGGGTACGGTGGATTTACATCCGGATCCTCATCTTACATCCGGGTGTTTCCATGTTTACTGTCACGTGATCGGAAATAACCTTTAACCATTGACATGATGTAAAGGCTAAATTGACTTTTTTGACCATTGACAGGCTAAATTGGTTCTTATTGACCTACTTCCGACAAGGGCGCCACCTGTCTTGTGACAACTTCTGGTTCCGGTCACGTGACCGGAACTGTCTTTTGATCCCTGCGCACCATTGTTAATATCCGGTATCGCAGTTTATGTTGCATATATAATACCTCATTTCAATCAATTGGACAAGGAATTAGAAAGTTATAACCATTTAGGAACTTTTCAAATAAATAAATCTTGATATTCTACTTTGCATATTTATGTTGAATGTTACTTCAGCGCTTACTAGCAATTATATTTGTATCCTGCATGTGTTCGGCTAAACAAAAAAGAATCATTTGAACCATTTTAGGTAACAATTTTGGTAAAAATACGATTTCATATGAAAATTGTAGATGACCCCTTAGTGACGTCACAATAAGTAAATATTAGAAGTTTACTATATTGGCCTGATTCTCCGGCTCATGTTGAATAAAAAGATACCTAATTTCAAACAATTGGACAACAAATAAAAAAGTTCGGAACATTTTAGCAACCCCACCCCTACTATTCATTCCATAAGTAACATAGTGCTATGTTATTTATCCATGTTAGTGCTAGTTTACAACATTGGAAATATTTCAATGTATTGAAGCACAAAATACAAATAAAAACAACATATTAAACCAGGTTACATAGATAATGTTGCAGAAATATGACTAATTATCAGTATTGCTTGTAGTTAGTCAATTTCGACTTTTTTTCGTGAAATTTTGAGATGGCCCCCTACTGACGTCATAATATTGAAATATTAGAATGTTTCCTGTCTTGGACTGATTCCTCCGTTTATGCTGAATAAAAAGATACCTCATTTCAATCAATTGGACAACAAATAAAAACTTAGGAACATTTTAGCAACCCCACCCCCTTACAGTAAACGCAAAATAAAGGCGTTAGGTGCAATTTTTAACTTCTCTGATCTGCCAGTTCATCCCAATTGCTCGCGTGTTAACATATATTTTCTTCTTCGGCACATTTCAAAATACTAAAAAATCATAGTTTCGGAGAGTGGTGGGGGGGGGGTGTAAGGTTGTCCTACTCAGCCCACGGACTAAATCTGATGGCATGAGAATGCGGAAACCCGACATCAGTATTATCGCGCACAAGCGATAAAATATGAACGAGGCTCATATGTGGTCAGCTCAAGCAGCGTGCGATCAAATGGTCGCGTGAAAACTTTTCTTAGGAACCTGACGGGGACATTTAATTTAAATTTATCGTTTTATATATTATCCATTTATCCTTGTTCCATTGATCGATATTTATATAGTTCTGTGAAACAAGAAATGGTTACGAATTGTTGGCATTCAACGTATTACTTCCTTCCTTCAGTTGTTGACCGACACACTGCATTCGCATGGGATATATTTTTACTCGGTTTCGTGGCCAGTCGGTATTCTCATGGCTCACAGTGTTAATTAAGGTCTTCCACACACAACAGTAGATTAACGATTGGACGAAACTTTGCCAGCTCTGAAAAGCGACAAAAAATAGCAAAAATTCGCGGCAAAATGGGACACAGCCGAGAGCCTCGAGACAATGGGCTGAGAGGCATATGACACACGAAAAATGACAACTAACATGAAATTCCAACTCCTTTGTTTATTGAAAAAACAACTTATTGAACTAAACTAGCCCGTATGAAAAAACGAGAGAGAATCACAACACGAAAATATACAACTGGAGCATATCGAGAGAAGTAGACCCGTGAGGAAGATATGGCACTTCCGTCCCAACTCTCCCCGAGGGTAAAATTTGCAGACAGAACAATATTTTTTCTAAGGCTGTGGACACTGCCGTAAATTTATGCTACTTCAGACCCAACTCTCTCCAAGATTAAAATTTGCAAACAGAGCCATATTATTTCTAAGGCTGTGGACACTGCCGTAAATTGACAATCGGTGTTCCTGACTTGTTCCGCGGCACGTATTCTTGTTTGACAGGTGGGTACTCGAATGTTTGATATCACTATTTAGAGGTATGACATGAGTTTTGAGAGAGAACGAATAAATTGGTCGTCCGCGGGATTCGAACCCACGACCCCAGCTTATCGCGCCGATGCTCTACTGACTGAGCTACGAAGGCCCATTGGTATTAGGCCCGTGGATTGTCCCTGTGATGACCAACCTTCTCTCTTGGTGTTGCATTGTGCTAAGTCGGTAGAGCATTTGGCAAATATTATTACATGAAAATGTGCCAGCTCTTAAAAATATAACCCTGGGTTAAAAGATACGGCAAAGTCAAATTATACGAACCAGTAGCTGATCAGCTGAAGACACGGGTCACTGCACTCACATGCTTTTCTTTGTTCTCTCATTAATGTGCAAAAGGCGAATTGGTTGCAAAATTTGTAATGCAATTTGTAAAAGTGCATAGATCACTCGTAGCAGGAGAGTGACCAACTTTGCTTATTGAATCTGGCAATTTATTAAATGTTTGCCAATACTTTTGTGGAGTATGTAATCACAAATTCAAATGCCAAATTTCAAGATTTTAACTCTGGCATGTACAGTATACCTGACACCAGGTAAATTAAAGCAAGATATTCAACCCCAAGATTTTTAACTTCAAGATATTCAACTCTCAAGATCTCTCAAGACTCTCAAGACAAATGTAAATTTGACAACAAAAATCTCAATTTAAATAGAGAACAGCTAGGAATCTAGGAAAAATATAATCTGTTGATTCTTTATGAAGTATATCACATTAACTTATTTATCAGCAATACAACGGATTTTGAAACATAGCAGAAAATCTCGCAGAAAAATTCGCAAAAATTATCAGATAAATTACAACAACAACTCGTGTTGCATAGTTCACCGCGAAAAGTTGATTATGTCACACCCAGGCTGTATTTTTCTATAGATTTCATATAATCGCCAGAGTCGGTACATACTTCATGATTCTATAAGTTGTGATGAGCGTATGCAATAAAGAATCCTGACTAATGTATCTAAAATTCAGTATTCTGTTTGCTGTTTTCCAACTTCTTTTATACTTGGAAAATAAGCGGCATCCTTGGAAAATAAGCGGCATCTCCACGAAGTTGATAGCGAATCTATGATGGCCGAGAGGGGCCATCGCGTCTTTCATTTCTAATTTAACGCGATGGAGCGATGGAGCTATGCGATGCGCGATGGAGCTATGCGATGGAGCTATGCGATGAGCGATGGAGCTATGCGATGAAAAGTCGATGAAAAGTCGCGCTATGCGATGCGCGATGAGGCTATGCGATGGAGCTATGCGATGCGCGATGGAGCTATGCGATGAAGCGATGGAGCTATGCGATGAAAAGTCGATGAAAAGTCGCGCTATGCGATGCGCGATGAGGCTATGCGATGGAGCTATGCGATGCGCGATGGAGCTATGCGATGGAGCGATGGAGCTATGCGATGAAAAGGCGATGGAGCGATGGAGCGATGGAGCTATGCGATGAAAAGGCGATGGAGCGATGGAGCGATGGAGCTATGCGATGGAAAATCAGAAATGAAAGACGCGATGAAAATGCGATGAAAAGGCGATGGAGCGATGAGCGATGGAGCTATGCGATGAAAAGGCGATGGAGCGATGCGATGGGGCTATGCGATGGAGCTATGCGATGGAGCTATGCGATGGAGCGATGGAGCGATGGAGCTATGCGATGGAGCGATGGAGCGATGGAGCGATGGAGCTATGCGATGGGGTTATGCGATGGAGCTATGCGATGAAAAGTCATTGCGCAAAGTAAGAAGCAAACAATACAATATCTTTGAGCGTGACAAGAGTAATCCATGTCAGTGAAGGATTTTATCGGGGAATATTTGGCTAACACAGTAGAATAATCACCTGCTGGGCTCTTTTTTCGATTTATCGCATATTAAATTGGACCGGTTTCGCTGGTAAAAACCGAAATTTCTCGAAAACCGTACATCATAGAATGGCGAGATTTGGACATAATTGGGATGGCATAGAGGCCTAGAAACGCGTCTTTCATTTTTTTTTTTAATTATCAAATCTTTAGCGAGATATTCCGGCTTTAGCAGTGTTCGGTAAGTTTAACGATATTTCTTCGGTTTTGGGGCTCTAGTGAGAAAACTAAGAAAAAACGAGAAAACTGAGAGACGCGTTTCTAGATGGAGCTGTCGATTTTCACGCAGTTATATTTGATACTTTTCTTGAAATTGACATTTGAAAATGATCGGTAGAATTTACGAAGAGCAAAGTTCAAATATGAATGATAGACTTAATTATATTCAAAGTTTAAACGTATGAACATGTCTAGAATTCTTAGAAAACAGGCTTTCTAAAAATATATAGTTTTATATACATAATCTATAAAGCAAAGGCGAGAATGAGAGAAATGTCATTGAGCGAGTGTTGATCAGTACAGGTGGATAGCTTAACTTACAGTTTTGGAACAATAATTCTGCCATATTATATCAAGGCGACAAAACGTTATAATCAGCCTGTTGTGTGAAGATGGGTAGAACGAGGTTGTTTAATGGGGAGCGGTTATGGGAGGATGGAATAAATTTTGTTCGGAAAAATTACATGAACATCTCTGGTGCGAGAGCCGCACGAGCGGAGTATAGGCGACTTTTACGTATAAGCTTACGACCTTGACACATTTTAACGTACACAATACTGTTATTCTAAATAATGCCCCGAGAATAAAATCCGTATAGTTCTTAAGCCCCGCAGAAGTTTACGGTACAGCCTTCTCCTTTTCACAAATACTGTCCACCATCTTCCCTGAGGGAAGTCGATGAACTTGTGATATAGCCGACATGCCTTCGGTGAGATACCTGCCCACCTACACACTTTTAACGTTGTTTTTTTTCTAAAGATATTCTGTCAATGTGTTACGTGAACACCTGGTATGCAAAACCCTGAAAATTGCCCATTTGTCATATACTATTCAATGCAAACATATAGTTCATTCTGTTCGTTGCAAGGAAAAGGGGAAAACATCTTGGAACTTTTTGACCTGTGATTAAAAAATACAAAGGATGGCAAACGTCGACTTGATTGGCTAGCGTTGATGGCGGCGTGCAGATCACATAATTTTGTTTACACGGCTGATGAGCATACTCAAGCCTAAAATCGAGAAGTACGTTATAAAGCTCCCATGTATGTTTACTAACTCAGTGAATTTGGAATTGTCGAAGCAATGGAACGGAACTGGTCGCCAGCAAATTCACGAGATAAGCACATTACACTGCAGAAAAAATTACCAGCCTATTCCGGTGTCACACTGGTGAAAGAAGATGTCATGTTTACATGCGAAAAAACCCTCTTGCTGTCCCGTCTTTGAAGCGAAAAAAATATTTCTCCATATCAACATAGAAAGCTGTGTTTCATGCGTAGTAAATAGCTTACACGCTTAAAACTAGAGTGTTGAAACTTACTCGTAAAGTGTTGAAATGACTCTTTAAGTGTGTCCACAGGGACTGCTCCTTTAAGTGTTGTCCCTGTGGACACACTTGAAGGGTTATTTCAACTCTTTACGGGTAAGTTTCAATACTTTAGTTTTAAGCGTGTAGTTTTATACCATAAATGCTCGTATTCAAAAGTGACGTAAAACCGCATCGGTGAACGTTTGAAATTGAAGTTTGGTTGTTTTAATATCTTCTGCATACATTTGAACACCTCCAACCGAAATCTAATGCAATGTTCTTATCTACCGTGATCACATATTGAAATTTTCATGTTTAAAATAATTGTTAATTTCTCTGTTCACTTTGGCGATGGTGTTTGCGCAATGACTTTTCATCGCATAGCTCCATCGCATAGCCCCACCGCATAGCTCCATCGCTCCATCGCATAGCCCCATCGCATAGCTCCATCGCTCCATCGCATAGCTCCATCGCTCCATCGCCTTTTCATCGCATTTTCATCGCGTCTTTCATTTCTGATTTTCCATCGCATTTTCATCGCGTCTTTCATTTCTGATTTTCCATCGCATTTTCATCGCGTCTTTCATTTCTGATTTTCCATCGCATTTTCATCGCGTCTTTCATTTCTGATCCATCGCTCCATCGCTCCATCGCCTTTTCATCGATCGCTCCATCGCTCCATCGCCTTTTCATCGCATTTTCATCGCGTCTTTCATTTCTGATTTTCCATCGCATAGCTCCATCGCTCCATCGCTCCATCGCCTTTTCATCGCATAGCTCCATCGCTCCATCGCTCCATCGCCTTTTCATCGCATAGCTCCATCGCTCCATCGCGCATCGCATAGCTCCATCGCATAGCCTCATCGCGCATCGCATAGCGCGACTTTTCATCGACTTTTCATCGCATAGCTCCATCGCTTCATCGCATAGCTCCATCGCGCATCGCATAGCTCCATCGCATAGCCTCATCGCGCATCGCATAGCGCGACTTTTCATCGACTTTTCATCGCATAGCTCCATCGCTTCATCGCATAGCTCCATCGCTCCATCGCATAGCTCCATCGCGCATCGCATAGCTCCATCGCTCCATCGCGTTAAATTAGAAATGAAAGACGCGATGGCCCCTCTCGGCCATCATACGAATCCCTGCTTCCATGCCATACGAAATCGACAGACCACTGGCATAGTACGTGTTGACGTGTGAACCCGACAAAAACAATCTAGTTGAAACAAGATGAGTGATAACGCTATGAAACATTCGTGTGAACTGTTTGCCGATATTCTCAGGGATTAACCAATCACGACAATTCTGCCTACTCAATTTGAAATTGATTGACGTTTCGTGCATAGATATTTACATTCATACCACGAGACCGTCTTCGATATTCCGTGTCGCCCGACAGAAAAAAAAACAACAAAAAACAACAGACTACTCCGCGGGAGCAATCCTTTGAACTTTCTGGAGAAGAACGTTCATAACGAACCGTTGACATGATACCTTATTTGGATACGGTTTTACTGTATCGTTTACTATATATTGGTCCACGAGCCCATGTGTGTAATAACAAGGAACGTTATTTCAAAGCTGATTCTCTCTGATTGACCAACATATGTAGTTTGAAATTCACACGGGACATATATATAGCTGCTGGAAAATCTTTTTGGTCCGAGGGATCCTTCGTGTCTAAATGTATGTTTAATTGAATTGAATTAGACCCCTTTTTTGCGAAATAGTCCATGCCGCTGATTTTATTTTCAGGTCATAACTATATTCCTAACGCGATCGAACTTTCATATATTTTGTACATATAATTCTCTTGTCGTTACATTAAAAAAATTACTTCTACGACATGTTATATTTTTCGCTTTCAATCGCACCATAGCCAAAATGCCGCCTTATCGTACTATCTCCTTTCCTAGGCTCTAGAGATTTGAATCTTTCCATACTTTGTATTTGGATGAAAAAAAAAATCGAAATACGATTCGATTGATTGCCCAGATGACACAATCTAACCTGACTGGATACGCTAGACTTTTTATGTATTTAACGGCATGAATATATATCAGAGTTCCGTGTAATGCCGGTGAAGCTAAACAGAATATACGATCGTTTTATCATAGACTGTCAGTCCATTAGGAAAGATATTCGCGGGCCAGTGTTATCGATACACTGGCTCAGTTATTTGCCAGATAAGAGAAGCCAAGACAAAAATCGTCAGGAAATAACTTTGTGAAGCATCAGATTGGCTTGGCCGACTATTTTGATAGGATATTTGCCTTTTATCAAATGGATTGAGAGTGAGAAGCTTTATTTAACATCAGTACAAGTCACTAGCTCTGAACGAACAACTGACCGACAGAACAAGTGTATAATAGCAATAAACAAGATAAAATTACGAAGAATTCTCAATATATAGTTTCAGTTCATAGTATTTACTTGTTTTCTCATTAAAGCGTTTTCTTTTTTCTTCTCTCTCTTTTTCTTAATTGCATCTCGGCATTAATTATTAGATCCATGTAATTAGAAGTATAGTGGTTATGTAATTTTGCTCTTATATAATTGACTGCATCGTCTGGATAATCAAGTTCTGCAAATCAAGCGACGGTGACTCTCTTACATAAATTATGTAGAGTAGCCTAAAGACATTAACTGAAGCCTGGCAACACATTTATAACAACCAGCCAACAACACATTGGATTGGAAACTCTCGCAGCTGAATCTGATCAAACTCATTCACCCGATAAATTTGATTAATTGCTGAATATTGCGCATCAAATTTGCCAATTTCTGAAAACAAATATTTCCGTTCGTTCTCATACCGCCTGCAATGTATTACAAAGTGTAATTCACCTCAGATTTCGCTACATCAGAAGCGAACTGACAGAGCCACATGATGACTTCGCAGTATAGTCTTCTGGTTAACTTTTTCTAAAGCACATACCAAGAATCTAACGATTCGTGATATGTGTTGTATCTCAGGTACGATTTTAATGTACCTGTTCATGTGGCAACCTGGATGACATGACCACACGGCCCCTAGCACCGGCATAAGCGGTATTAGATACACATCCAGAGAGCTATGATGGAAATGCTCTGACAACTCGAATATTGGTAATTGGTGAGCTGTGTCGCTGTGACAACTCGTACACTGGGGACAACAATATGTCTGGACTTGGGCCTTTTCAGCTGCATAAAGCCTCAGACAATAGCTTCATACATAAAGTATCCACCATATAAACTAAGATAATTGTTGTAGATGTTGCAGATGATGATTTCTCCATGGCAACCAAGGAAATCAGATTCTGAATCCAACTATGTATCGTTACTTGAAAGATGTGTGGAAAACACCAACATCTGTGGGTGGTGTAAACAGCAGAAGCAAGTCCATTGCTACTGGTGGTATAGCTAAGATCCATAGCTACTCGCCTCCCTATAAACCTTAGCTAATTGTGTGCATGATATCTCCAGGTTAAGGCCTAAGTTCAAGATTAATTGATTCTCTGAGGCATTGTAGGCATTTTGTATGGGTATATGAAGAATCGACACTGCAGGAAATGCTTGAGAATATATGGCAGGGTGGCACCAATGGATTAGCACATATCAGTTGCTGACCGGCCACACGTTCTGACGGAGCTGACCAGAAAAATTTGGGGAAACAATTTGTAAATTCATACAAAACTTTGCATTTTTGCTTCTTCTCTTTTCATGAAATTTCACATCTTTTCTATTGTTTTAGAGGTATCATAATACCCAAACCCAGAGTCAACAATAAAATATATAATTTAAAATTGATACAATATGTGGGAATGTAACTGATACATGAGCAGTGTGACTAACGTCACAGGACCTACGAAGTACAGTAGGCATTAGGACTCGAACGCGAACTGAACTCTTGGAAATCCCCACCCCCAGTTGAAATCCTGCCTATATTAAGATGGGCACCGCCCAAGTCAGGATCGCCAGTGATTTTCATCAAAAATCACCAGAAATTTTCATCAAAAGTAGGTCAGCTCAACTTGTTGGTAACAGTCTCCTAATGCGCCTTCATTCCAAAATAAATAACGATCGCCGATTTAATTTTACAATTTTTTAATTAAAGGAAACAGATTGAATAATATATGTTCAGTAGATTTCAAGCTTTACGTGTGAAAATACATTTACATCTCTTTAATGGTTTTCAGTGCCCTTGTCCAGGATCAAAACAACTTTTTGAATCACATTATTTTCCCAACAATACAACAAATTTTTATATATAGTACTATAGTAGAAAGGTAGCATTTATGTAGTTTACGGTAATTCAACTCAAGACCAACACCTTCTATGCACAAGATAATAATGATTCTATGTCATTCTCCTGAGCATAACCGGTACAAAGACGAATAAATAGCGTCTCTACATCACGTTGTTATCTAGATATATGAGACAACACATTTTGGGTATCGGCAATCTGATGAATGTACTATTCCGGTTTTCGTGTTTCACATTATATTCTATGGCGGTTGATCGGTGATTTTCTTCATTGATAAACGTTAAACCACCTCAGCTTCGTTGTGTGAATCGGAATTGCATTGCTGTGACACACCAACACACTCCGTGGCAGTGATTCTGTATCCCCTAATCAAGGAATCAAAATGGATCAAGATTTGAAATGACAAGAGAAATTTAGACATATTTTGTTTACACATGTAATTTTTTGTTCAAATTATATCCAAGTGTGATATATAGTCAATATTCAAGAGGTACAAAAACCCCCCAAAGTATGTCCTCATATTTTCACATCCATGCCAAGAAATACTGCATTGAAAAGGGTCCATTTAGCCTACCCTGTTTTATCGCTCTAATCAGCAAATGGCGGGGTCATATTTCTGCTGTCAAAATTGTATTTCCCTCCAAAGTCTTAACCCTTGAATCCAAGTCACACACTCTCTGATGCAAAGTAATGATTGTCCTAACTATCCGATTAGCACATTATGAACATGTCTTTGGTCATAGTGTACATATCATAACTCACATCAATGTTTTCTGCTATATTATTTCAATGATATGGTTTAACAATTTAAGTTATGCAAACAGCGCTGATTGTTTGAGGGTATATGCAGTAGGCCTATGCTGTCGGGCAATTGTGGAATTGTCCCAGATGCACGTTAAGATTAACCTCAGTAATAGGGCCATGTGGCATACAGTGGAATGTGGATCAATGACAGGGTATTTTTAGCCGGACACGACTCGGTGGTGGTAACTGATACTAATTTGACCTGAATTTGAAGCCTGATGTGGTCAATGATGAAATGTTTGGATGTGAAATAGGATACACGTTAAAGGCTACAGTTTACATATATCTATAACAATATACTGAAGTGTTAATTATAAATCTAATTTTAATCAGAATTATTTCAGATCAGAACTTGCTGGTAACAATGCCCTAATGCACGTTCATGCCAAAAATCAAGGTTCTAATGTCAACGGTTCTCCTTATTTTGCCGACGAAAGGATTCGAATGGACTGATTCACTGACTCATTACCGGACAATTTGCGATCTGTAGCCTACTTCGTAGGAATATTTAATATAGAAATTGCACTCACACATCATGGTTCCAAGGTACCACCGATCTTTGGCATAGAACTCCAGAAGAGCCGATGGTTGACAGATGACCAATACCAAGAGATCAGCCATGCTCAAGCTGGCCAGGAAAACGTTGTTTGGCTTTCTCATAGTCCGGACCCTGACCACGATCACCGTCACCATCAAGTTCCCCGACATTCCGACCAGGAATAGCAACGCGTTCACCAGAGTCACCCAGACAAGGATATACATGTAGATGGGCGTTTTCACGGTGATACCGTGTTTCAAACGCGCGGAAACATTGATGTGGTCATCTGAAGTTCCAAAGTACGAAGATAGATTGCTACTCTCGAATGTTCCATCTTCAACACCGGTCATATTGACCATGTTTTAATCTATGAATAGTCGACTTGATGTCTACCTATCCTTTTTGATAGATAAGCCTGTGGTAAAACATTAAAATCATATGAATCAAGTTCCTTCCGAGCAGAACAGCGCGACACGATCGTACGATCCTCAATATTATGGAATACGTGTAACGGCTGTTGCCTAACTAATTCTGCACTGCCACTGGCTGGGAAAATACAACATTTAATAAAGTCTTGAGATGCCACGATTAATGGTTAACATTAAAATAAACAAGCTAAAAATAGAGACAAATCAACCTATCGATTGCTAGACTGCTCAAAGATTAGGAATAGTTACAGTTAATAGGGGAGTTCCGAATCACTTTTTTGCATCTAGACTGCTGGCGTTCGTTTTGTTAAGAGTTGAGAGTGGTTCTTGGTTTTATTTTCTACCAAAATCTGTCGTCGATATTTGCATGTAAACGATTCTCTAATCGAGATTGTGAATCAATGGGAAACTCGCGTCCGCATCAGTGCACCAGCGCGGGCAGTTGCGAATCACTTTGGTGAGAAGCGGATCTCGCCATCTAGTGGCCGTTACAGCCACTGAGAATATAATTTTTTTTATCAGCCTGAGTAGTCATCTATTCCAATGGGGGGAAAACAATGTATGACGTGCCTATACTTCGTTGGATTGCCATTACTGAGGCGGAAATTCGTCATAGACAACGACGGCCTGACCTGTCTGACCATGCCATATTCCTACGAAGTAGGCTCTCATTTGCAAATTGTCCGGTAATGAGTGAGTGGGTGAGTCCATCCGAATCCCTTTCGTCGGCAAAATAAGGAGAACCGTTGACATTAGAACCTTGATTTTTGGCATGTAAGTGCATTAGGGAAATGTTACCAGCAAGTTCTGAGCTGACCTACTTTTGATGAAAATTTGACCTACTTAGATGACCTATAACATTACGCTTGGACATCCAAGTCATCTTCCTTGTCCTACTTCGTAGGTCCTATGACGACCATGATTATAATATGGTTTGTTTAGTTTAATGAGGATTATGCACAGCCAAAAGCCAACGGAGCACTCTCCTCAGATAACATACATACATGTATAATAATTTATATACAGAGAAAAACACAATCAATTGTGAAAAAAAAATGAAAGAAGACAATAAAGACAGACTGATTTGCATACACAGAACAAAAAAACAATAAATTGTTAAATATATGTTTTCTAAGAGGCTGATGGGTGGTCGGATTTTATATATTTTAAATAATACCTATGTAGAAGTGGGTATTTCTTTACTTCACATGATTCTAGCTTTTACAATTGGTCGAACAAAATGTATTTACACAACTGGTAAAGTACTGATCTGATCAGCTTCATCTGTCACCAGTTGAGAATGTTTGGATGTTCCGATGAAGTTTTTGACTATTCCAAAAACAGACATATCTGTTCCATCAGCCAGGTCAGGAGAGCCACACAATAATAAATTTGACAGGTGATTTGGTCATTAGAAGAGAGTGGTGTACGTAGTCGAAGTGAGTATTGGCTTTCTCAGAGTGGCGAACATGGGGAAAATCAAGAGGAAATGATCAGGGTCTTCATTGTTGTGATTACAATAAGGGCAGATATAGCCTGGAGAGATGTAATACTTAAACAGATCATCATTCAATGAACTAAAATCTAGCCTCATCATACACAGTAGGACTGAGGTATACCAGCAAAGGAAATGGTATATTTTCGTTTGGTTGGTTAATAGAGATTTTGGCCTTAAGCATAGATACTGAACTGAGGTTGCATTTCGAATGGAAGCATGGAGAGGATTCCAATCTATAAAAGCCTGTGGTTAGAACGAATTTTGAAAACAAATATTACGACAAGGAAATGTTCTATACTGGTCAGAATGCCGCAGGTTATAATTTCTTTGCATATCCAAAGATACTTTCTCCTGACATAAACGTTGGAGATTAACAGGTGCCTCAGATTTTAATAGTTTATAGAATAAAATAAGACGGCGATTCTTTCTGCGATGAGAAAGTGTTTCCCAGTCTAATTCATCTAACTGTTTTTTATACGACATTCTTCGCATGGCAACAGCACTTATAACTGCAGGCTGTGTTTGTATTTTTCCTAAAACACAGAATCAGCCAATGTCCAAACATTTGCTTTCTAGAATGTTTTGTTAGAGACATGACATTGACTTTATTTTTTGGATTTCGAGCAGATAGAATTGATAAGTTCATGCTATTTCATGTTTTCTTGGAGAATTACTCCTAAGTGCTTATGAGAGATAACGCGTTTTATTTCTGCGTTATCAAGATATAATTGATGGTATGTTGGGTTATGCTTTAAGGATGTATACAAGCTTCTGTGCATTGAACGTTACAAGCCACTGAGCTGCCCATCTGGATAGGTAGTCAAGGTGGCTGTTGAATATTAAGTTCAGCAATTTGCATATGAAGTACTGGTTCAAGGAGAGATGTGTCGTCAGCGAATAAATTTATATTTGATTGAATGTCATCTTTGATGTTATTTACATATATGAGGAATAGCAACGGCCCCAGCACCTAGCCCTGAAGAATTTTGGATTCAACACAATTTTGGACAAGTTTAATTCTTCTATTATCTAGGTAGCTTTTTATCCAATCGTACAGTGTTTCGTAAATGCCACTTTTTCTCAATTCAATCAGAAGACCGTCGTGCCAAACTTCATCGAGGGCTTTGCTTAGATCTAGGACGTCCGTGCATACATCTTGGCCTTTATCTAGATACTGAAAAATGGTGTGACCTATTTTAACCATTTGATTTACGGTTGAATCGCCTGGTTTGGAGCTGGAATTGTCTTCTATTAGGATGTTATTAGTTCAGCAGTATTCGTAGATTATCCTCAACACAACTTTTTCTAGAACTTTAAAAAAGGACATTTTGGTGGGGTATGGATCTGTGATTTGAACGGCCTTGGCGATCTCTCTTTTTGTATGTTGGACAAACACGTGATAGTTTCCATGCTGTATGGAATACGCCTCTAGATGGTGAAAGGTTGAAGCATTTGGTATTCGATGGGGCTATTTTTGGATCTGTATGTTTCAGCATAAATGTGCTGCTATTATCGTCACAAGTAGATTTATTTATTTTCATTGAACTTAACAAGGCGGTAACTTCGCTCTCGTTTGATGCAATTTCGCTGAGCCGTTGATCGGTGACAGATTCAAATGGAGGAAGATTGGGTAGAGTGACTTGAGCAGATAGACATATCTGTGGTTGAAAGAAAATACATAGTACATTTGCCTTTTCCTGTTGGTTAGATGTGAGGCTGCCATCAGCAATTGAATTCGGTATCTGAGATTTGACTTTATTCCCAGTGATGCCCTTCATCAGACACCAGCATGTACGCAGTTGGGGTTAGAAAGTTTGTTCTTCAATCTATCAGTATACCTTCACCTAGTATAGGTGTATAAGTAGTATATAAAGGGTAAAACCTAGCGCATTGACCTTTGACCTCTGTGGAGGTCGCGTGGAGGTGGACAGGTCAAAGGTGAATGAGTGCACTTGAGCATGTACTGACATGTATCCTCTCATCCCGTCCATCATCTGACCTTGGATCATGTTAGGGGATTCCTTCGCGATGATGCGGTCTGGCGGTGATGCGGTCTGCTTCCGCGGGCAGAAGGTAGTCCCAAATACGCGGGTTTTCGTGAGAATGTTCTGCAATCATCAGGGGCGAGAGGGGTCCCTGGTGGACCGATTGGGTCGAGAACAGTGATTGAATGCATGTTCTTCAGGGTTAGGTCCCGGGGCCGTTGCTATTCCTCATAAATGTAAATGACATGAAAGATGACATTCAATCAAATATAAATTTATTCGCTGACGACACATCTCTCCTTGAACCAGTACTTGATATTCAAATTGCAGAACTTAATATTCAACAACCACCTTGACTACCTATCAAGATGGGCAGCCCAGTGGCTTGTAACGTTCAATGCACAGAAGCTTGTATACATCCTTAAAGCATAACCCAACATACCATCAATTATATCTTGATAACGTAGAAATAAAACGCGTTACCTCTCATAAGCACTTAGGAGTAATTCTCCAAGAAAACATGAAATAGGATGAACATATCAATTCTGTCTGCTCGAAATCCAAAAATAAAGTCAATGTCATGTCTAGAGCAAAACACATCCTAGAAAGCAAATATTTGGACATTGGCTGATTCTGTGTTTTAGGAAAATACAAAGACAGGCTGCAGCTATAAGTACTGTTGCCATGCGAAGAATGTCGTATAAAAAGTAGTTAAGTGAATTAGACTGCGAAACACTTTCTCATCGCAGAAAAAAGCACCGTCTTATATTATTCTATAAACTATTAAAATCTGAGGCACCTGTTTATCTCCAACGTTTATGTCCGAAGAAAGTATCTTTGGATATGCAAAGAAATTATAACCTGCGGAATTCTGACCAGTATAGAACATTTCGTTGTCGTCATATTTGTTTTCAAAATTCATTCTTCCCACATACATTTATAGATTGGAATCCTCTTCATGCTTCCATCCGAAATGCAACCTCATTATCTATGTTTAAGGCCAAAATCTCTACCAACCGAACGAAAATATACCATTTCCTTTGCGGGTATATCTCAGTCCTACTGTGAAGGATGAGGCAAGATTTTAGTTCATTGGATGATGATCAGTTTAAGTATTACATCTCCCCAAGACCCTGATCATTTCCTTCCCCCATGTTCACCGCTCTGAGAAAGCCAATGCTCACCTCGACTACGTACACCACTCTCTTCTAATTCATGAATACCCAAATTACCTGTCAAATTTATTATTGTGTGACTCTCCTGACCTTGCTTATGGAACAGATATGTCTGTTTTTGAAATAGTTAAAAAAACTTCATCGGAGTATCCAAACGGTTTCGTGCTCATGAACATTCTCAACTGGTGACAGATGAAGCTGATCAGATCAGTACTTTAATTACCAGTTGTGTAAATACATTTCGTTCGACCAATTGTAAAAAGCTAGAATCATATGAAGTAAAGAAATACCCACTTCTACATAAGTGTTATTTATAATATATAAAATCCGACCACCCATCAGCCCTTAAAAAACATATTCTGTCATTTAACAATTTATTGTGTTTTTTTCTGTGTATGCAAATCAGTCTGCCTTTATTGTCTTCTTTCATTTTTTTTTCACAATTTATTGTGTTTTTCTCTGTATGTAAATTATTACATGTATGTTATCTGAGGAGCGTGCCCCGTTGCCTATTGGTTGTGCATAATCCTCAATAAACTAAATAAAACATAATATAATCATGATCGTATAATCGAATCTGATTGGCCGAGGCCGTGAATCTGAACTGGTTTTATCTCACGCACCGGCAGTTGTGTTTCCTACTCCTTGACCCAGTTTTCTCGTCTTGAACCGTGATCATAAATCTGAACCTGTGGCGCAAGGCTCTCTTTTTTGCACTACTTTCATTTCACCCGTGGGGATGCTACTTTACTTTCTCTTTGATCTGTTTAGTCAATACGGGATCTCCTTGTCGTGCAATGCACATCATGAAATTAGAACAAGGAGCATTTCGATTTGAAAATATGCAATTCATGTACAAGGGGAAAAGTGACATTGTTTTCTTTGAGTTATTTAAGTATATAGACGCTTATTTTTCCTGATTCTGTATTCCGAGCTTTCTCTGACCGCGACATCAGATAGTATATTATAGAATTTCTTTGGATTGTCTTTTACCTTGGTCCAGTCAAAGACAATCTATAACATGCTATCTGTCGTCGCGTACCCGGCATGGTAAATGTTCCTTATCTTTGAGCAGTTTAACAATCGATACGGTGATGTGTCTCTATTTTTAGCTTGTTTATTTTAATGTTATCCATTAATCGTGACATCTCAAGACTTTATTAAATGTTGTAAAATCTCAGCCAGTGACAGTGGAGAATTAGTTAGGCAACAGCCGTTACACGTATTCCATAATATTGAGGATCGTACGACGCGAGAAGCCAGTGAAGCTTAGTTTGTTCGACTGTACACACACCGTATATCAATATTACAGTGTCGAGCTGTTCTGCTCAGAAGAAACATGATTCATATGATTTTAATGTTTCACCACGGACTTATCTATCAAGAAGGCTAGGTAGACATTAATTCGACTATTCGTAGATTAGGACATGGTCAATATGGGCGGGGTTGAGGATGAAACATTCGAGAGTAGCAATCGGTCTTCGTACTTTGGAACTTCAGATGACCACATCAATGTTTCCGTGCGTTTGGAACACGGTATCACCGTGAAAACGCCCATCTACATACTTGCCTGGGTGACTCTGGTGAACGCGTTACTATTCCTGGTCGGAGTGTCGGGGAACTTGATGGTGATGGTGATCGTGGCCAGGGTCCGGACTATGAGAAAGCCAAACAACGTTTTCCTGGCCAGCTTGAGCATGGCTGATCTCTTGGTATTGGTCATCTGTCAACCATCGGCTCTTCTGGAGTTCTATGCCAAAGATCGGTGGTACCTTGGAACCATGATGTGTGAGTGCAATTTTATATTAAAGATATCAGTTATATTCCCACATATTGTATCAATTTCAAATGATATATTTTATTGTTGACTCTGGGTTTGGATATTATGGATATCTCTAAAACAATAGAAAAGTTGTGGAATTTCATGAAAAGAAGAAGGAAAAAATGCAAAGTTTTGTATGCATTTACAAATTGTTCCCCCCAAATATGACCGGTCAGCTCAGTCAGAACGTGTGGCCGGTCGGCAACTGATATGTGATCATCTCTTGATGCCACCCTGTCATATATGCGCAATCATTTCCTACAGTGTCGATTCTTCATATACCCATACAAAATGCCTACATCACCTCAGAGAATCGGTTAATCTTGAATTTAGGCCTTAACCTGGAGATATCATGCACACAATTAGCTAAGGTTTATAAGGAGGCGAGTAGCTATGGATCTTAGTTATACCACCAGTAGCATTCTATCGTAGACCATATATTAGCATGCTGTTTTTTCTATTCGCTTTCTATGATCTCCAGGAACACGCCAATAACGGAGAAGATGTGTTTTAATCGCGAAATATTTTTCACACAATTTTTGAACCTGAAGAACTTAGGAAATGCGAAATTGTCAAGGAAGAAAAGTTGCATTTTACTGAAAACTACACTATTTTGAAACATCTGTAGAAAATATATGCATGTGACGGAAACTATATGCCTTGGCAAAAATAAGAGTTCAGAGGTTTAATTTTATAAGTAGAAGTGATAAATTCACCATAGGAGTATTTTTATTTAGAAAATGTGTAATTAATAAAGCTCTTTTACCGAGAAGATTTAAAAAGCGCACTCGTGATTCTGTCACGATTTTTTGACGATTCCGTCACGGACTAGATTTAACCCCTGTGATGAACCAATCGCGTTTTTCTTACGAGGAAAAAAATCTTATCAACCTTGGATACTGTATGTTAGTAAGAGATGTCATATAAGAATAATCCGATTGAAACAGAGCAACAAAAAAATATACAAGCAACACTAGTCAAGAGTCATGTCCGTTTCAGGTGATTTCGTTACGAACATTTCGAGGAACGATTTCCTTAAAATGCTGGACCATCTGAGATTGGTCATGGATCCCTAAACAGATGTCATATAGAATAGCAAACTAGACATAAAACTACATGGGTATGACCAAGGAACTTCCGAGTACATGGCTTTGAATAAAAAAAATAGTCTCCCCAACGGTGATTCCGTCACAGTGATTCCGTCACGGTGGAATTCATGATCTGCAACATCTACAACAATTATGCCAGTGTATATCATTGTTTACAGGTACACTAGAGAATGAAATAGCAACGGAAAAATGTCATCCATCAATCCCGTTGTCCATTTGTCAATGGAAACTGGACAAATTGACAGATGTATGTTTATCACGTGAACTATTTCACTGAATTCCATTGAGTGGTTGATCCTGCTTTACCTGGGCGTATTGGAATCTGTCCAGGCATGTTCGGGGTCACCCGATAAATATTTGCCTTGCCTGTTGAGCTTGTGGGCTGAAACCACACTATGCCCTTGGATCATGCTCTACCAGAAAGTGTAAAGATTCAAAGGAGACCGCTTTGGTGACGTCACAGTGACGTCATTTTCAAAAAAGGCATTTTTTGGTGTCGATTTTTGGTTAGATATTTCGATTTTTTTTAATTATGTAATTTCTTCGCAAGACCTCCATGATGAAGTAAAATGATAATCATGTGATATGACTGCATTAGTGTTGAAAGCGGCATTAAATAAAATTCGTTCACTCACTCACTCACTCACTCACTCACTCATTAATCATGTGAATTGAAATAGTTTTTGACCAGTTTTCCTCTAAGAAAAGTAGGAATTTAAAAAAAAAATAAGGAAAACATCACTTCTCTACCTGCACATGACCGTCATTTTGAATTTGCCTATGAGCTCTAAATTTTTGTCGTTTTGCAGATATGGTAGAAATTTGGTATGGGCGGGCATGATGTTTATTCAATCAGACACAAGAGAAGCTCTTCATATGTACACAAATTCAAACAGGAAAGGTTATCTGGGTGTATCAAATTAAAAAAAAAACAAAAACAAAAACAAAAACAAAAAACAACAAAGAAATGGGAAATAAAATTTGGAGATAAGATTCCATATGAAGGCATAGTTTTTTTGCCTCAATAGCAACAATTCCATTCTAACGTCATTCTGTGATGTCTCAGTAGTAACACCATTCCCATTGCTCATATCACGATAGGTAACGTCATTCCCATTGTTGACATCACGATAGGTAACGTCATTTCCATTGTCGACGTCACAGGAACGCATTGCTTCCAGCATGTTTATTAGACCGGCCGCGGTCGGCTAAGAACGTTGGGCTCAATCTCACATTCGGCTATTTCCGTATTGGCGGAACGAGCCTCTCACATAGAACGCACAAATCCCCACCGGTGGGGAGCGTATGACGATCACGCAGTGAGCCGGCTACGAAATAGTGCCTTTGATAATCGAGAGATCCGGACGCATTTTATTGTGAAATTCAGTTAATTTTAACCAAACGAACATAATTCATTCAAATTATACAAAATGTTTAGATGAATAATAGCAATCTATCCCCAGAACTCAGCAACTGGGCTAATTTCTGCCAATACGGAAATAGACGAATGCGAGATTGGCTCCGCCGAAAATTAATTGTGCGCATGATAAGATAAGATTTTTTATTGTACTGAGCATCCCATTTGGGACAGAGTACAAAACATATAAAAAGTAGAATAAATAAGAAAGTCAACAAACAGGTGCGACGTTTCCGTTTCCGCTCCCAGAAATCCACTAGGCCAGAGGTCAGTTTTCGCAGCTAAAGTGAGTTCTGGGGCTAGAATACGTTGGGCTGATTGATAGGCTCAGCGATAGCGGTCATGCGCAGTGGATGGGTACTAGTCTACATGTTTATATGAATCAACCAATCAAATCTTTCGAGTCGGGGACGAGAACAAAATCCATAGTATACTTTGTACTTTCTCTTGCAAAGCTAACTCCCCTGTGATGTCGCGCCCAGTCCTTGTTTCAAGCAACCTCGTCACCAGGGGTAGCTTTCCGCTGAGAAATGGCCGTTCCAACACTAGGGAGGACAGTACCGGACTGATCTGGTTTCGAGATTGTGTTTCAAGCAGAGTTACTTAACTAGTCTGGATACCTAACTAAAATTACGATACGTCATTCTTCGCTACATATATGTTTCTCAACGTTATTAATAGAGACTGGTATTTAGTCTATATATGTTACCAGAACTCAATTTGCTTCTGATGTAACACTTACACTTTGTAGTTTATTGCAATCGGCATGAGAACGAAAGGAAATATCTGTTTTTAGAAATTGGCAAATTTGATGCGCAACATTAAGCAATTAATGAGTTTGATCAGATTCAGCTGCGACAGCTTCCAATATAAATGTGTTGTTGGTTGGTTGTTATAAATGTGTTGTCAGACTTCAGTTCATGTCTACATGGTTTATGTGAGAGAGTCACCGTCGCAGAACTTGGTTATCCAGACGATGCAGTCAATTATATAAAGAGCATAATTGCATAACCACGATAATTCTAATTACATGGATCGAATACTTAATGCCGAGATGCAACTAAAAAAAAAGAGAGTAAAAAGAAAAACGAAAACGTGTAAATGCGAAAACAAGTAAATACTATGAACTGAAACTATATATTCAGAATTCTTCGTAATTTTATCTTGTTTATTGGTATTATACACATGTACTGTCGGTCAGTTGGTCGTTCAGAGCTGGTGACTTGTTGTACTGACGTTAAATGAAGCTCACTCTCAATCCATGTGGCAAATTTCCTTTCAAAATAGTCCGCCAAGCCGTTCTGATGATAACACAGAGATCTTATGCTTTACAAGAGTATTTCATGACTGTTTCTACAGATTATTTCATTTCTTATCTTGTTACCTTATCTGGCAAATAACTAAGCCGGTGTATCGATCACACTGACTCGCGAAGATCTTTCCTAATGGACTGACAGTTTATGATAAAACGATCGTATTCTGTTTAGCTTCCGGCCATCACCGGCATTACACGGAACTCTGATACAGTATGATGATTGATGAACATCCAGAACATATTCATGCCGTTAAATACATAAAAAGCCTAGTGTATATCCAGTCAGGTCAGATTGTGTTGTCTGGGCAATCAATCGAATCGTATTTCGCTTTTTTCATCCAAATACAAAATATGGAAAGATTCAAATCCATAGAACCTAGGAAAGGAGATGGTACGATAAGGCGGCATTTTGCCTATGGTGCGATTGAAAACGAAAAATATAAAATGTCATAGAAGTATTTTTTTAATGTAACGATAAGAGAATTATATGTACACAATATAGGAAAGTTCGATTGCGTTGTGAATAAAGTTATGACCTGAAAACGAAATCAGCAGCATGTGTTCTTTCGTATAAACGGGTCTAATTCGAGTAAATTAAACATACATTTAGACAGGAAGGACCCCTTTTACCACACAGATTTTCCAGCTGTGGCGATATAATGCCACATCACATCACCAGGTTAAATGGCGTTTTGGTCCAAGGCGTCCTTCGTCTCTAAATGTGTGTTGAATGACTCGATTTATACCCCTTTTTCACGAAGCAGCACATGCTGTGGATTTCAATTCAATTCAACTATGATCATAACCGCGGCAATCGAGCTAGAGCTTTCACATATTGTGTACATATATTTTCTCTTGCCGCTACAGTAAAACACAATGATTTTCAAGACACTGTATATTTTCGATTTCCACTGCATCACTAAAAGTACGAAAAAACTTGTCCCAACATTTACCCAACATCCACACGGTCTGTATCTACACGTGGTCTACATAGCAAAACGACCATCGACACGATCATTTACAAGACGATTGAAACTCTATGGTTGCGGGGAGGATTGTACATGTGACTTTAGTGTTCAATTTCAAACTACATATGTTAGCCAATCAGAGAGAATCAGCTTTAAAATAACGTTCCTTGTTATTACACACATGGGCTCGTGGACCAATATATAGTAAACGATACAGTAAAACCGTATCCAAATAAGGTAGCATGTCTGTGGTACGTGACGAACGTTCTTCTCTAGAAAGTTAAAAAGATTGCTCCTGCGGAGCACAATCTGTGACCATCTGGGTCATCTATACACGATAAGACTGACCCTCGGATCGTGGGTATCCATTTTAGCATACTTTCGACAACTATATGGGTGGATTTCCCGAAATCAACACCACGTGATGTCGTCAGCCAATCAGCTAAACTCTACCGACGTAACCCCAACGTAACCCGTCATTTTCGTGTTATGTGCTGTCTTACTTGTTCAAAACCTCTTGGATGATACGGATGTTATTCATATCTGTATATTTTGTAAGCTCATACAATATATGTTTCAGAATTAGTATGAAAAGCCTGTAATTTATCAGATTTCTCGAGTCTGTCCTCTGCCGGATGAAGACCAAACAGTATACGGTATAACGTATGGGATATCGCTCCGCGATAATGGCGACACACTATTCGCTAGTATACGCAAATGACGGAGTAGTCTGTTTTTTTTTTGTCGGGCGGCAGGGAATATCGTCTCGCTGAAAGAATGTAAATATCCATGAACGAAACGTCAATCCATTTCAAACTGAACAGGCAGAATTGTCGTGATTGTTTGATCTCGGAGAATATCGGCAAACAGTTCACACGATTGTTCCATTGCTCCAAGCGCCTCCACTCAAAATTTCTCAAATTTGGCGATACATATCGCATGCTGATAGCAAAATACGAACGTAGCGTGCAAGATCTATGGCGTTACGTTTCGTAACTTGTGTCTAATTCCGCTTAACCCGGGGCTAGGGGCCGTATGACCCATGTACTTCAAGATCCTCATGGTGCTCATATGAACAGGCGCAATCAAAGCGTGACTGAGATACACCATTCTCTAGATAACGACTTTAGAACGATTATTATGGATTAAGAATACTGATCAGCGATACGGATTTTATATTTTTGGAACTTCATGATGTCTTGTCCGCATCATTGAAAACTGTTGATCGCTTCTCTCTTGCAGGAAACTAGCCTATGTTTATGCATACTATGATTGTCTTTTTTGAATTTGGTGCTAATACTGTTATATGGATATGGAATAGGTCTTTGGATTATGGACGCGGATATTCTTTAATGGACGACGGCTGAATTATGAATGACGGACTAGACGCTTGTATTACTGATCTTGGTTTACCTAGATTGTTCTTAGATCTGCACGTCCAGTTTTCAAAGCGAAAAAAAAAAGTTTCACGTACAAGTGATAAAATATGAACGAGGCTCTTCCATTTGTGGTCAACTCAAGCAACATTGGCGTTTCCGCACTTGATATTACAGATGGAGATCTAGTAGAGGAGGGGTATGTAGATCGATGTACGTCGTATAGAAAGCATTTTTATGACATCCACTGTCACTGTGGTGTATGAAAAGGTGGGAAATATTTATATTCTTGAAATTTTCTTTTTATATAATCACAACAACAACAACATTGATGAAGACACCCCCTGCCACCCAAGACTAGATTGTCCTTCGCCAGATTGGTGTACAGCAGCTTACACGGATCTGCTCCCACTTATTTAAAAGACAAGCTTATATTGTCTACAAGTAGACAAACCCGATTTACTAGATCCTATGTAAATATAGATCAATTATATTCCCATTCTCACGAACAGATTTTTATAAGAGAGCCTTCTCTGTCTCGGGCCCAGTGGCGTGGAATTTTCAGCCATCCCGTGTCAGAAACAGTCCATCTTTGGCTGTGTTTAAACACGAATGTTTTAAATACATTTACGAGGATGTTTTTGCCAAAACATGATCCTTATTGTGTTAGAATGTGAGCTCTATTTTTTATACCCTATACACTGTTTGTTATTATGATTGTTATATCACTCGGCTCCCAGGAAGAGCATCGATAGATGATGGCTGACCGAGTTTTTATAAATAAAGCTTCTATTCTATTCTATTCTATTCATTACAGGGGATTTCATAATAGTTTACCGTTTGTGGCTGATGTGATGTTTACAAACCCGTCATGTTCTTCTCGCAAGTGTGAAGCTGAACAATTTTGTTGTGTCTGAAGTTGCAAACTTCCAAGTTAATTTCGACTGTCATGCTGATCTTTGATTGGGTGATGAGTTTTCAAACAGCCAATCAGCCAATGAGAATCATAGAAACGCACCAAATGAAATAAACATGTTATCAGAAGTTGGCAACTTCAGATAGCAGGTGCAAAGTTACATGTGATGTTTTGGGTCAATCAAGGCATGTAATTTCTTGTCACTGAAAGATATATTGGTAAACTATTATGAAATAGTCTGTACTACGTGTACCAAGTAAGTATATTTCACCGAATGAACTTTATCGAATCCAGAGATTATCAGAGGTCATAGATCCAGATTGAACTGGATGTACACTTGTTACCAGCATAATGTATCAATACTTTATAACGCCATCGCTTGGTTCCACATATTCGATTTATTCATATTTCATTGTTATCTTCTTGAATAAAGATTACTTTGTATTGTTGTACATATTGCTTCCGTTAGTCTTTGTGTTGTGGAACCAGAAAATATATATGAGTAGTAATTAGCTTGAAAATACATTTTGGCGGGAATAACTTCTTAAATGGCAATCGGAAAAGGATGGACGAACAAGTAACTGAAGTGCGTGTGTGGAGGAGTTCGATAGACCTGATAGTGATGGCGGTATGTTTGGTGATGACCTTCACCTTGGTAATTGTGGTACTAATTTAAAACAATCACAGAGATAGCGTGCCGATGCTTTTGTGGTTCTATGGTCTTTGTAGGATTAAAGTTGTGTAAAAAATTACACAACGAGGCAGATCCATTTCCTTGTAAAAAACTATCGCGTCGCAGAGCCGCCTATCTATTTAATATGGGGGCCTGAATTTTTACTAAAACACTTGACCTTTGACCCCTATGACCCTGGCTGACGAAACCAGATGAACGGGATTCCCCGAGGACTAAGAATAGCATAGGAGTGTTTCTGCGGTTGAAGTAGGTCAACTTGGGGTTATGAGTACATACAAAAGATAAAGTGTCTGTGTTATTTCTTGGTGTCGCTGTTCTGAGCTTTTGTTTCTCAATATTCGTGGCCTTCGTTATCCCAATATCTACAACCTGTGAGGGATAGTTTCTCTTAATTAAAGATGTTTTAAGCTCTGCTAGTCTGGATCGTTGCAACTCCCTACCTGTTACAATTGTACAGATTCTCCTTGCCAGGGAGGATGGCACTTGATTTTTTGTATGGCGCGGATGACAAGACCTATAATCCAGGTACTGTTTAGTGTCAGTAGATTTATAGTATCTATCTGTAACAATTTCATTACCTCTACGTGTAACAAGAATGTCAAGGAAAGGGAGCAGTTTCGATGGTGAAATCGATATATGGATCGAGACTATTCAAAGCATTGTAGAGTACTATAATATCTGCTTTCTTGGTGTCCCAAACGATAAAGCAGTCATCTAGGTACCTTTTGAAAGATTGCTGAACATATGATTGCAGATCCAATCCGTGGGACTCACCGATAATATTATAGAGCCTCTGCTTCAGATATCCCAACACTAACGTTGCATATGTAGGTGCAAATTCGGTTCTCATAGCTGTCCCAATTTGTTGACGGTAATTTTGATCTCCGAATTCAAATGAGTTATTTTCCAGATAGTCCAGTCAATATGTGCAGATTTTTCATCGGATTGTGACTTTTTTCATAAAAGCATGAAATTTGCCACAGGTGTACATCCGTGCGTAGGGAGCATTTCTGGATATGGAGCCACTGCGAATTTATCCTAGGGTGCATTCCACACCTAAATGATGTGCGGTTAAAAATAGACATGGGTTCGGGTCTTCGGCCTTAAATATATGTGAAATCTTTAAGAAAACCCTGTAAAAGTATATATTTTCCGAATGGGCACACTCATGCCATTATTCCAGGAGGCAAGTGAGCTATTGAAATTGAAAATGAAAGACGCGCAATCCTCCTTAAACCTTCTTCAACTTTTCTGAAAAACTCCTTAAAATATATTAAAATGTGTCAAATTCTACCCGCAACCCAGAGAAAACGTACGAAATGATTTTCTTTTTATGTATGTTAAAGTGTTTCCCGTCCAAAGGACAATTTAAAATGACGAAAAAAACAGGGGGTCGACCTACTCGTTTTTTGTAAAATTTTATCGCCATAAAGGAATCATCATTTTCGTTTCCCGAAAAAGTGAGGATTTTGGCCTGCCTGATATTCAATTCCGGAAACGATTAACTCCGTAGTGGCGCGTAGTTGAGACCAGCAAGCAAATGTTATATCCTCGTTTGAAGAAATGGTTACGTCCAGCAGGGTGATACTATAGATATCAGTTAGTAGAAAGGGAAGAAGAATTACCATGCTGTCAAAAACAGGCGACCTTCCTTATTATGAAATTAGGGAGGGGCCATTTGTACGAAACCGTGGCCCTAGGTGGAGTGCACCCCTATGTAGGTCACAGCGGCCATTTTTCAAAATGGCCGCCAGGATCCCATATAGCATTAGCAATCCTGCACTATTTTTTCTGTTGGGGACTTTTTCTTTGGGTCATTGACTATATGAAAGGTAGACAAACGATAATGGTCATTTGAACGAGTCGACAATCTTGAATTTCAAGATGGCCGCCATCTGAAACCTATTTCATTGAATATTTCAATAACCACAAAATATATCGACATAATTCCTGTCGATACACCAATATTTTATTGTTTCAGCACGACGATTATTTCACAGTAGATATGGTATAATAACAATCATCTCGGATTTCCAAAATGGCTGCCATCATTTTCCAATGGACTCCCGATTTTTAATTCGGACAACTTGGGCACACATAGCTTTGTTCTTTGATTTTTGAAAGCAAAATGGTTCTGCAGAGCTAAATTATCATGAGACAGTATATTTAAAATAATAAGTAAAAATAGCCAACCAGATATTTTTCACAAGATTTTCCAAAATGACCGCCAGATTCTCATGTTGAGTTACTTAGGTATACCCATTGTTGCTTTATTTGCCAACACTACTGCGTTGCATTTGATGTTTGAAAGCAGGATAACTGTACAAGAATAGCAGAATAGTTGCCACAGTATTATAAGACAGTAATATTTAATTAAAGAATGAAAAAATTATTATTGATAAAGATAATAAGCAAATTAGGCAAATATAGTCAACTAAATATTGTAAATTTTTCTCCTAAAGTAACAAAGCTCACACGGAATTAGGCATGGCGTTGGGAGAGCAATAAGGTATGGAGTCATTTCGCACCAGGTTAATGTAGGCAGTAACAACCATTTTTCAAGATGGCTGCCATGAGGCACGGCTGTTTATGACCGTTTCATTATCTTGCTCGGAGTATTATCGCCAATTTTAAGCGAGAGAACTAAACATTTCCACAGTTAGATAGTTGAATGCGAGCAGATTTACCTTGGTGGCTCAGCTGACATAGTCTTGTCGGGATGGCTACTGGAGCGACTTATTGTCCATAATTTCTTGGACTTGTACGGTTCTATATGACAGATCTTTATTACATGAGGTCATTTAAATTAGTAAAGTACGCTTTCGTGTATTCAAAACGTGAAGGATGACGTTGTAAGAAATACATTATCGAAAAAAACTTTTTTATATTTGCACTAGGATCCAAATATTTTTTAATAGGAGGCTGGGCTGAATATGCTTATAAGGTGTCTAACTGGATCCATTAAAAAAACTTGTGGTAATAGATGTACTTATTCGAAAAGTGGAAATCCAGAAAAAAATATTCGTGTTCCATTTATGCTCTCTTCTACGGTCATTTCAACATCAGTAAGTATGAATTTTTGTGGGTCGTCATGGGCGCCATTTTGAAAGTACCGAGGGCGTTTTTAATCAAACAAACGAGCTGTATAAACCTGAAATGAAACGCTAAAGAGATAGAGAGAGAGATTATATCCACTCTTATCTTCCAGAGTTTCTGGGGAATGCCATGAAATGGAGACAGATAGGATTGAAAAATCTTGAATGCTACGATAAGCTCTACCCCCAGCGCATTTCATATTTTGTGAACACAGCATGGTTTGTTTCCATTGGCAATATCTCTTTCATAGCGGACGAAATCAGCTGGCGCCCATATCGATTTGACTACAGCAGGCTCTTGTCCATATAAATCCTATTCTATTTACTATGCGAATAAGGGGATGTCGTTATAGAGATGCCCCACAAGTGGTTTCAACTTAGTGGTTTGAATTTGGGGATGGGTGAATTGTGTATAGGGCCACAAAATCAATGCAGCAAATCGGCCGTTTAATATTTTTCACTTACAACTTTTGTTAGCTACGTTCATCACATCAAAACATACTCTCTTTAACTTGAAAATTTCTCTCGAGAGGCCATTGCTCAAAAGTCAAAACAACTTATCATGTTTCGCATATTCCAGCTTATGCCCATGCAATTTCTCAACAGGGTGGACGTATATGTTTTGAGCGAAATATGCCGAGAAGCCTATTAAGTATACGTAATTTCCTGTATAGATAATTTATATCTATGTCTGTACATCTATACCTAGATGTGTATATTGATTCAATAGTAGTGAAGTAAACTGTGAACTGTGGGTCGGTACACGATATTGTGCTTATGTGACGAGTTCAATCACGTCGCAAACCATTACTACAGAAACTAGTTAAGTTCCAATGGGTTACAATCTTCACTCAAGGTTTCTTGAGTTTGGTTATTAATACCATTCATCTTTGAAAAAGTCACTTGAATTACGTTTCGTATTGTAACTAATCCGGGGCTCAAGGGGTCGTTTAAGCACCTTGTGGGTTTTGCCAATTTCCATTGTGTTTGAATCACATGAAAATCGTGTTGTCTTGTCGGCATCGTTAAATGTTTCCCCCGCTTTGATGACCTCATCAGTGACGGTAATTAAAATCGAAAAACATGTAGCTTTCAACTTTCTGGATTTGGACTACCGTAACGTTGTTGCATTATTGTGTTAGGTAAACTATACGGATATACGCTTCAAAACATCGACCATTCCATTGTATGCCCTCTGGTTTCTGTTTTGTCAGATGATGTGAGTTCACATTAGCATTCGATCCTTCCATCGTATGTAATGTGTGTCTCTTTTATTCCAGGGGACGGAAGTTCACATGAGAAGTGTAGTTTGTCTTTTCTGTAGTACAGTTAGTTCTATCAGGCCATGCGTTTCTATTTCTCGGATTCTAAGATATATTCACATGATGTGGACAGGTATATAACCGTACCACCAGGATGAAATGCTATATGCAGATTGTAATATTGTAACAAGAGGAGAGAGTGTATATAATGTATTCACAATATTATCTATTATCATATATAGTAATAGTACTGAAGGCATAGATGCCTATCTGTGATGAGAACACGTGCACTTACATACACTTGAAGATTCATGAAAACTTTGAGTACGTATGGATCCCCCTATGGCATAGTTATAATTTAGTACTTGCGTGGATCGGAAATGTTGATGTTATGAGCATAATCTGATACAATCGGTTAGTGATGAGTTTATGGAAAATTTTATTTCCAAATCAAGATTATAACTTCGTTGGCTAATAAGATGTTGGAAAAAATATTTTCCTGCGGTATGTCACCAATTCGAAACCCGAGATGGTCGATAATGTCCTCCCGGGAGGTCATTAAAATAGATATATAGTTATGAACTAAAATAAGGCTCATATGGCGGCTATCTTGGAAATCAAAGGTGACCAGTAATACCATAGCTATTGAGAAATATTCGTCGTGCAATACCCCTAAAATAACAGTGTATCAACAGAAATGATGTATATATATTGTGTGGTTAATGAATTATTGACAGAAATCAGGTTCAGATGGCGGCCATCTTGAAATCCGAGATGGCCGTTCTGGCCATATGACTTTTATGACCATTTATATGGGATTTTCTATCAATATTCTGACAAATGACCCACAAAAATATTACCAAACAGATAAACCAGCGCAGGATTCTGGATGATAATATGGGCTTCTGGCGACCATTTTGAAAAATGACCACTGTGACCTACATAGAAAAAGTTCGCGGTGGCTCCATATCCAGAAATGATCCGCTAGCCACGATGTACCTCTATGCAAAATTTTATGCTTTTATGAAAAAAGGCACAATTTTGTCACATATTGACTGGACTAAGAATAAGTCGGATGTCGGAAATGATAAATTCTGTACTGTACTGAACGTCCATTGATCTTTTCGGGGTGACTATTCAACCAAAATTTGACAGCTTCAAGGCCAAGTGTGTGTGTAATATTGCTGTACAGATTTGTAGCATCTAGGATGCAGAAAATTTCTTCGTCATTTACTCGGTCAGGGAGATGGTTTAGAAAATCAATATCATCTCTTACATTGGATGTCACAAACTGGATAAAAGGCTTCAAAAGAATATCAATGAGGTGACTTAAGCGACTGATGGGACAAGTGGGTCCGGCCACAATTGGTCTAAATTTCAAATCAGTTGGACTGTTCAAACATATATATTCCGAATTTTGCTCTTTTATGGCTGATATGATCTCCTCCGATTTGTGTATTTTCGGTAGACCATATATAAT
The DNA here is from genome assembly GCA_036873755.1 of Hanleya hanleyi. Taxonomy (NCBI): domain Eukaryota; kingdom Metazoa; phylum Mollusca; class Polyplacophora; order Lepidopleurida; family Hanleyidae; genus Hanleya; species Hanleya hanleyi. Next base: position 47,070 of record JAVTVY010026216.1, on the reverse strand, counting down.
TGACTAGTTTTCGACTCGAATTTGATAAGGTAATCTCGTTCAGATTTAGTTAGAGTTTGACCAGATTTTTGTATCAGATTATCTATTTTCTTCGAAACGATATTATCGATATTGTAGTTAATTTTTTCATAAGTTCCATTTTCGTTCAAAATGTCTTCCATTTTAGTCTGATAGTAAAACCTATCCATAATAACAATTGCCGATCCCTTATCCTCTTCTTTAAGAACAATGTGCCTGTTATTCTCAAGACATTTTAATGCTTCTAATTCTGATAAACTGAGATTAGATATTGTCTTGCCCCGATTAGTTTCTCTGGGGTGGTGACTAAGATAACCAATAAAAATATCCAAATTACTCTCCCTGCCTCTACCAGGCTCAATGGTGCTCTTATTTTTGACCAGCGACTCATCTGTATTTCGCGTTTCATGAAATAATTCTTGTAATCTTAATTTTCTGCAAAAGTTAGAAATATCACCCTCGAGTTCGTGGTCGTTTCTTTTCGGTGTTTGAGTGAATTTCATGCCTTTAACAAGTAAAGTTTTCTCGTCATCAGATAGCGTGATACTAGACAGATTTATAATCTTAGGATCAACATGTTCCACCTGTCCGGGTTCTGGCTGTGTCGCAAACTCATCTTGAACTTCGCCGGAGTCTCTCCCTTCGGCAATTTGCTCTTCCGTGAAGATTTCGGCATTGACTATTCTTCCGTTGATGCGAGCGACGGAACAGTGCCCTGGTTCATTGTATGTGGCATTCTCGTCGCTTCGCGGCTGGTGGAAGGAGTCACCTCGGTGTAAGCCCTGTTTGTCATTGCTTGATTCTGGTTGGGTTGGTTCAGTTGATTTTGTGTGCTCATCGGTTGATAGCGAAATTGCCTCCTCGGCTTTTTCTGTTTCTGCGGACGCGGTGGTGTTGGAGGCCTGCTCTTAATAACTTCACTAGATAACTTTAAAATTTATTTTTCCGAACAATCAAAATTACGATCGTGCATTCATCAGGCTCTCTGCAACAGTGAATGTCCCCGCGTTAAATGTACAGTTGTTGCCTGAAAGGTGTCTTTAATGCCATTGCCTTTTTATTGATGTCGAATTGTGGTGTTCTGTGTTGTACAAGTCTTCCCATACATTAAATGCCTTCAGCTATGTGAGTATAAATTTACCAAAGATGTTTACATTATGCATCCGTTTCTTTTACCCACTTCATAAATAATTTATAAAGAAATGACCCTTTGTCAGAGTTAAAATTATGTGGAACAATAAACTCACACATTTAATACTTACAGTTTAAGTAATTGGGAAGATCAACAATCTTACGATTCACCCACAACATATTTTTTACAAAATTGACTATGTGTATGGTCAATGTCATAATAAGATCTAAATTATTTGTCAATATCATTTGATGCTTTTAGATATTCAATCCACGCTTCCGCCCCATAATTTAATATTGGTGCAATCATATAGAATCAAACAGTTGACAAGCTAATGTGGGTTTAATGACATTTATATTCAGAGCATGCCTTATAATATAATATAGAGCTTTATAGCTGTATTTAATTTGCCACTGCCGCGCAATATCGATCTTCATATACAAGCCGACGTCCCCGTTCATACTTCGAAATAGCCTCGATATATCGGACAGCCTAAGGCAAAATCCGAGGTTCTCTTCAAATTAATTTATACATGGAAACGAAACGTCACTGATCTCGAATCCATTCAAATTTTCGACATGTGTCGCATGAGTGGGTTATTGCTTTGCTGTCCTATGTAGGGGAGATTGGGGAATCCGAGGTTCTCTTCAAATTAATTTATACATGGAAACGAAACGTCACTGATCTCGAATCCATTCAAATTTTCGACATGTGTCGCATGAGTGGGTTATTGCTTTGCTGTCCTATGTAGGGGAGATTGGGGTACAGTTGGACATGGGGCACAGTTGGACAAGCCGTCTAGCTCCTTTGTTAAGAACAAGAAGCATATGACATTACTATCAACAGAAAGCTATCACCTCCATACAAGTTCTATATTGATTACAAGTAAAACCTATCAATGGTAAAAAATTAGGGACACAATTTTTTTTTGAGCAGTCCAAGTAAAGAATGTGTGATGGTTACCCGAGAATAACTCCCTCGGACGTGACGGTAGTGAACATGATTTTCGTTTGAAAGTGAAACGAGTGAAAGTTATTGTTATGTGCTGTAAAAATGTTTCATATCATGCGAAATGGTGATTGTCAATTGCTCTAAACTGGATTTATTCAAGTTTGAAAACGGTCGAATGTGCTCTTTCGACATTTTAGGGACATTTTCTGAAGGGATTTCCCTTCATATATAAAATATGACACCTCAAACCAAAACAATTTGTGTGTATTTATTATCACAATGGTTAGTGTTACAATCGGTTGAAATATAATTCTGGTTTGAGGTGTCATATTTCATCAAAATTAAAAATTGTGCAAATGCTTCGCTTGTATTCTACCAGAAACGTTATGTAAGCAAGTAAAAAATGCTTTTCAAGTAGACGTCGTCGTAGTCCAGTTGTTAGGCTGCTCGCCTTCAAAAACAGTGTGGTGACCAGTTTGTTGAGCTATGAGTTTGATTCACATTTGGATCAGAAATATTTTCTTCCTATTTTCTTATTCTTTCTTTCTAATATTTAACCTTTGGATTTATTTATGTTATGTGAAACAATCTTCAATGATATTCAGTTAATAAAATATAGATATAACTGTGTATACACATTTCTGCATTCACTGCTACAACTTGACCCTTATTGCAGCACACTCATGACATGTCCAAGTCACCGTGACTGAATGGGTTTATTTTCATGGGTCAGCAATACTTCCCATGTATAAAAAACGAGGAATCTTCATGTGTATTTTCCTGAACTGTTCTCTTTATATTCAAGAATCATTATAGTTCTCACTATGAACAGTAATGTACTATTCAACAAGTCGAAGTGTGAGTGTTGTCACAAGAATACGCGTTCAGGCTAGACCAGAAAAATATCTGGTTCACAGTTAGAGTGGGTAAAACGCAAGAGTGACTTTGAAGTCAACACTGAGGGAGTATTATGCCCTCAATGTAGGGCTATATACTATGTAGATTTGAAATCTGCGAATGATGATACCATCGAAGCGCCTACAGCCGTAGCCGATGATGACCAGCCCGAGGCGGGGCCAAGTTCCCGTTGTGTCATACTACCAGATATTCTACGGCAAGTTCGATTTGCAACATTACAATGACGTGGCCCGTTAAAAGAAGTTACTTTTGAAACAGCAATAATTTCACATAATCGCAAATTATTTAACCCTACCTGGCCTTGGGGGGGGGGCACTTTCCGCCCCCCTGTTGGTTTTTTGCTTTTGCTCCGGAACGACAAAAAATCGAGAGCTGAAACTCCGTGACTTTTTCGATTATCATATTGGGGTCATTTTGAGCCTATTTGCATGACCCCCCGAGCAAAGGATCATGGGTAAATTCAAAATGGCGGCCATGTGGGGGTACCAGAAAAGTGATGTTTTCGCCATATTTCTTCAAAAATTACGCAAAAATTCAGCAAGTTGATTCAACGCGATTCGATGCATTTTTCTGAAACATATGTCTTAGCATCACCAAAAAACACCCCCTGATTTGTTTCCCCTCCCTACCTTCCCCCATTAACCCTACCAGGCCTGGGGGAGGGGGGCCAAAATGCCCTCCTACCAAACTTTCTGCGATATCTCTGAAACGCCAAAAAATGGAGAGCTGAAACATTCGTGACATTATATTGGGGTCATTTTGAGCCTATTTGCATAACCCCACGAGCAGAGGATCATGGGTAAATTAAAATGGCGGCCATGTGGGGTACCAGAAAAAGTTATGCTTTCATCATATTTCTTCAAAATGTTTGCTTTTATCTATGGAAAAGTGGGTAAAACTTATTTTATTTCATATCAGATTATTATTTACTAATTTATCATGCAGTTTTTGCGAAGAAAAAACAAAAATCAAAAAAAATCGACGATTTTGACCGAAAATCGTCCAAAAATGCTCTTTTTGAAAATGACGTCACAGTGACGTCATCATGGCGGCCATCTTGGATTTTTTTTACATTTTCTGGTAGAGCTTGACCCAAAGATATAGTGTGGTAAGTTTCAGCCCTCTAGCCTTAGCGATAGCGAAAATATATAGGGGGGCACTTTCCGCCCCCCCCCTCCCCCAGGCTGCGATACACCCCAAATCGCCCAGGCCAGATAGGGTTAACTAAAAGACGGTTGCGAGTTAATATATGATACATTGAGTAATAACTAATCCTTTTGTATTGTTTGAAAATGGAGTAAAAATGGAATTTCGACCGAAGTTACTGACCGAAACGAATAATTCTGTACGACTGGCCTACACAAACGTTATTGTCGAGGAAACCTGTTCATTTAAAAATAGAACGCACCAAAATAGGCAGCTGACCCGGCCTGAACAATAGATATACACACGCCAGTGTCCGAGGGAGTTAATCTCGGGTAACCATCACACATTCTTTTTAGGACTGAGGATGATAGTTCGTTATGGGAAGTTTTCAGCGGTACTTCATTGCTGTTTACTTACTACTGAGAGAGGATGGACAAAGGTACACTTTAATTATATCGATTTAATATCTCAGCTGTATGTATTAGTTTTTTATCATAAAAAAGGAATATATCATGCACCTGGGACAGAGTGGGACACTTTTGCCGGGGCAAACTGGGACAATAATAATCGAATGGTGAAATTTCCTTTCATCCTAAAATGCCATCAAAGTGCATTATTTTGTATCTTACATGGTAGTATTAGTCGAGTGGCTTACCGTAAAAAAATCGGAAGTTATTTACATTTGTGACAAAAGTATGATCTTTTGCATGCTGATTTGTGATTGGTCCATGACCCAGAAAATCTATGGCTGCAAGCTGAACTCTGCATGGGGTGGGTTTTATGTTGTAATTTGGAAGGGGTGGGGGGAGTAAAATGTGTTGATCTAAACCAACCGCCTACCCTTTGAACGCATTTCTGTTTCATATGGTGAACACTTTTACATGAAAGGTACATGGTACTGATGTTCAGTAAATGTACCGTGACAATATTACAGATAGGCCAGCTTTGATGAGATCAAAATGGCCACCAAATTGGGAATTATTGTTGAACATTTTCATCAGTTTAACACAATTTTTACCGAAATACACTAAACAGCTTTCTATCTTTTATATTTTGTGATGTTAATACATCACACTCAATTACTTCACTTTATCAGCTATCTATCTCTTATATTTTGTGATGTTAATACACCACACTCAATTACTTCACTTTATCAGCTGTCATGACCTTTTAATGACCAAATAATGTTATATTCACCACACACTCAGCTTACGTACAGTGTATCGGTACATATAAACATTCAGGCAGAAATTATGAAATCTTTAAACAACGCACTGCCTAGATTATCTCTGCAGTCAGCTACCCTGGTGTACCATTTGTCCTACGGACTATAGGGTACAGAGGCGTGCGCATGCATACGATGACGTCAATTCTGAGCTCTGCATTCCAAGAGCTCCAAGTTCAGACTCCAAGAGCTTCGAGCTCCAAGTGCTCCGTCCTACGAGAGCTACCACCACCAGCTGGTGGAGGTGGTGGTGGTGGTGGTGTGTGGTGGTGTTGGTAGTGTCTGTACGTATAGGATTATCAATCCATATGTATTGGTCGACTAATCAAAATTTCGCTACCAATCGTACTGATGACGTCACCAATAACGCTGCAGATGACATGGGAATCACTCAAATCGTGGTCTACACCACCTGAGCTTCAAGATGAAACCCTACACTCCATCTTTGGATGAGCTATAGAACCTCAATCTCTCAAATATATCCCTGCGGACCTCAATAATGACTACTTTACTTACTACACCCCAAATGCGCAAACAAGTGCTTTAGGACATGCTGCTGTTGCAGTATCCTGGCCTGCTCGACGATGCTTAGGTCAAAAACGATTCTGGCCGAAGATTAAACTTTCTCAAACGACGGCTTCTAATTGGACACGAGCCTACTTGAATTGTAAACATACCTAATGCAGCTCCCCCAGCGTGGGTATGATGCACTGGAGGGGCTAATAACATTATTGACCTGTCACCCTTGTTGTGGTTCTCTCATCTGTCTACGTCATGGCGTCAAGGCGTTATGCTAGGGCGTTATGGCGTTAAGATAAAGCGTTAAGGTGTTAACATAGGCGTTGCGGCGTTGGTTAACCGCGACCCCAAGTGGACCTAAAAAATCTGCATAGGACATTCCGGATACGCTGAGGTAAGTAACCAGCGAGAACATCCCCACCTTTCTCCAAACGAGCTTGTTTGCACCTCTAAAACTCCCCTTTCTCTACTACTCCCAAGTGATATTTTAATAGAGCAGGGGTTTTCCAGAAAATTCCCCGAAAAATTAACCCTGATAGTTTCTGCTTTCTGTACTACTAAACTGGATCACTTCCCTTGACTTTTATTTACTCGAAATTGAGAAACTACACTATTTCAACAACAACAACAACAACAACAACATTCTCTTTTCTATGACTCCGTGTGACCAGTAAAAGGGTGCGAGCCAGAAGTGGGATTCGAACCCACTCCCGCATGTTCAGACCAGCATACCCATACCCCGGAGAAGACTGCGGATATATTTCGCATGGTTGACATTTTCGTATCGGCAGATGGCCCATGGTCAGATTTCATAGATATTGAGACTGGCGCATTAGACCACTCGGCCATCCTGACCAACGCTGGTTATCGTGGTCATAATGATTCATAGATAGTGGTATATTTGTACAATGGTTTTACAACATGGCAACAAGAATAAGGCGTTGAGACGGACGTTAAGGCGTACATATAGGGCATTAAGGAGTAACAACGAGCGTTGACGGGCGTTGACGGGCGTCACTGCATTTCGATAACTTATTGACAATTCCATTGAATATCTAGAAAATCAGAGCTTTTGAGCTATTTCACCAGGGCGTTGAAGCGTTAAGCTTGGTGTTGGTGGGCGTTGCTACAACATGACACCTCACACCATGCATTCGGTTAACGGATGGTCCATCTCTATCCAAAACACTTTCCTTCACACCCCCAAAATGCACACTTTGGGTACTACTCCTATTGATGACGTCACCAATGACATCACAGATAACATGCACATCCCTCAAGTCGTCTACACCACGAGAGCTTCACTTTGACACCTCACACGACGCATTCGGACCACGGATGGTCCATCTCTACCCGAAACACCTTCCTTCACACCCCCAAACTGCGCACTTTGGGTACTACTTCTACTGATGACACCATCAATAACGTCACAGATGACATGAACGTCACCAATGACATCACAGATGACATGGACATCACTCAAGTCGCGGTCTACACCACGAGAGCTTCACTTTGACACCTAATACAACGCATTCGGACCACGGATGGTCCCTCAAACACACTCCACGCACCCCCAAAATTGCTGCTTTCTATACTACTCGTTTCCTCTTTTTCACCATACAGTCTGAAAAATGTTACTACTTTGAACTCTTAATTACGTTTGATGACTACACAGCTTGTTACAGTTGGAAAAGTCGTGGTGGTTTAATTCAGGAACCTTACTTTGGCGATATTCTGTATTTTAGCATACATTAAAGTATAAACGTCAAAAACACGTCACTGTGACGTCACACTTGTGAATTTTTTTGCAGCCACCGATTTTTCAAGAGAGTGATCCTGGGGGATCCCTTGGTGAAAAAATCACGCTTTTGTCACTTACGTAAATATAATTTCACTAAACCACCTCACTATATTTGCTAATCCTATCAGATTTTATGAGTTTTACTAAAACTTTCAAAGTGAAATGCTTCCGTTGGGATGATTTTTTTCGTCAAATTTGTCTCCTGGGAAATATTTTACGTAAAGCAGGGGCCTAAAATAACAACTAAGTTCACCACCGCTGTTGAATCTTCTAAACTCATATGAAACATATTAGTATATACTTCTTATAAAATGTATTTTGATTATTGTCCCATCGCACCCCGGTGGGTGTCCCAGAGTACCCCATAGTGGGGCAAACTGCGACACATTTTTTTACGTTTTTAAAACAGAATTCTGGAGAAAAGCATAGTAGATATTTGAGATTGTTTTGTGTGACTATATCATAATAGGTATAAGTTATAACGAGAGTATACACGGCCACACTACAGGACAATAATAACGAGATTTTCGCAAAAAGGTGAAAAATGTCCCAGTGTACCCCAATCTCCCTTATTTGGCCACACTTAACGCCATTAGGGGGAATGACGTCACTACCAGGGAAAGACGTCACCCGACACACAGTCGTTGGGTATCGTCTCTGGTTTGTAGATGAAATTTACACCTCAGATTTTGCATGATATAGCAGGCTAAGTCGAAGTGTGAAGTCGGCTTGTTTGTGAAGACGTACACTACCAGGCCCAAATATTTATAAGAGTTCATACTCATTTAAGCGATCTCACAATATTCAAACTTGTCATTCTGAAATGACTATGGGGGAACTGACCCATAATTAACCCAATTTGAAAAACGCGTAAACAATTTTGTTACAACCAGGTTCAGAATACGAGAATACGCACCTCATGGGCGCAAAAAACTCACAAAAGCGCGCCAGGTTCTTTCAGCCCAACTCTCATATATGCGACAATCTACCATGCTGAGCTCTGAAATATATTTTGCGAACAAGCTGACTGATGTAATTTTAATAAAATACCGGTGCACACAATTGTACACAAAGGGCGACATTATCTTTATATTATTCTCTTGCTTGTTCACACACGAAACTTACTTGAATAAAGTTGAGTTTCAGAAATTCCGGAAAAATACATGTAACATAAAAAATATAGCCGCGAGCGACAATGACGGGTTCAAAGTGTATCAGTGATAGTGGGACTTGTGGTTTCCGTTATGGTGTCTCGATTCAATTCCCGAATGTGGAATCCATTCCTTCTTCATCACCAAGTGCAATAACACAGATAAAGTCGTTTTTGCCATTAAGATCCATTGCGGCAGTTTCGGAGATGAATACATGTACGTCTGAGGTATTTTGGAAAACTAGGCCAAACCAATATGCCCGTCAGTCCAATCGATCAATCCACGGATCGTTTATCTACACATCACGCAGTACCTGTGTGTGAAGATTAGTTCCATTTGGGCAACTCTGAAATTAGCACTCACCGACCCCTTTTGGGGCCCGTTTGGGCAAATCCGTGCAATTCTCGACTTTAGGATCCGTTCGCTCTTCATCTCCATGCCGAATAACATAGATATAGCCATTTTCGCCATTAATCCGACTGTTTTGATTGATCGATGGCGGCCATATTTGTTTAACGCTATCTGGCCTGCGTTATTTGGGACCTGTCCAGGCTTAATTATATATCTAAATGCTTGAGCAATAGGGATGAAACTTGCGAAACCCTGCCCGTGACTCAAGCTCTAACAGAAAATGTAAAGAAGTCCAAGATGACCGCTATCGTGACATCACAGTGACGTCATTATAATAAAATCCTTTTTTGGTCGATTTTTCGGTCAGATTTTTCGTTTTTTTATTGATGTAATTTCTCCGCTAGAACTGCATGATAAATTAGTAAATGTTAATCTTGTGTGAAATTGGTCCGTGTAACCTTGCAGGTCCGTGTAATACGGAGCCGTGGAAGGGACATGCGTTTTATTTATATTTTCACTCTCAGGAAAACAGAATATTTTCCCTTTTTCTCTCAAAACTTGTGAAAAAGAAATTTTATTTATTTTTTTCGGATTTGGAAAATAAAAATAATTTTCCTTTTTCTTCATCAGTGAAAAAGGATTTTTTTTTTATATTTTCGGTCTTCGAAAAAAAAATATAATTTGCCTTTTATTTACGTCAGTGAAAAAGGAATTTTATTTATTTTTCTGGCCGTCAAAATAACAGTTTTTCTTCTTTTGCATCAACTGGGTTATCTCGGGCCCTTAGATAATTGTCCAATGAGAAAGCAGCATAGTGGGCTATGGTACGAGAATGGCAGGCTCTCATTGGTCAATTATCTTGGACCCCGAGATAATATCTAGGGCCCCGAGATAATCAGCCTTTCCTTTAGTATCGTTTCCTTACAGAATTATCATCCATTTGCGGCGCCATGGATTTATCCAACAGGGAATCGTTGATTCGTTTATATTTTGACTGTGGATTGATGTACAAAGACATAGTTGATGTAATGGCAGTTCAACACGACATAGTTGTGAGAGGCAACTGAAAAGAATATTGAGAAAACTTCAACTGAAACGTCGCCAATACGACAATCTAAATGATGTTGTCGAGTTCATTTGAAGAGAGCTAAAGACATCTGGTTGTCTTCGTGGCTATCGTATCATGTATGTCAAGTGTTTCAAAAACGGCTTTCGTGTTCCAGGAACACGAACGCTTCATCCTTCAGTTGCTTGATCCACAAGGGGTACCCCGGACAACCATTGGACATCCCTGTTCGGCATTCATAGCCTCCGAAAAGTATCCGCCAATTATCTTTGGATCATTGTTTGTCCGATAGACATTTAGTCAGATGATATTTCTCCTGAAACCGCAAATACACCCACTGACACACAACCAGAAACGCTTAAGTTTATCGTATCCGTCCAAGTGCCAAATAAAATTTGGCCTCTTAGAGAAGTACGCTCTCCTGTGAAGACGTCGTGATCTCCTGACCTGTACCCCTTGTGGATCAAGCAACTGAAGGATGACGCGTACGTGCTCCATCGGAACACGGAAGCCGTTTCTGAAACACTTGACATACATGATACGATAGCCATGAAGACAAACAGATGTCTTTAGCTCTCTCAAAATGAACTCAACATCATTTAGATTGTCGTATTGGCGACGTTTCAGTTGAAGTTTTCTCAATATTCTTTTCAGTTGCCTCTCACAACTATGTCGTGTTGAACTGCCATTAAATCAACTATATCTGTGTACATCAATCCGCAGTCAAAATATAAACGAATCAACGATTCCCTGTTGGATAAATCCATGGCGCCGCAAATGAGGTAACGATACTAAAGGAAACTTTTCATTGGCTGATTATCTCGGGGCCCTAGATATTATCTCCGGGTCCAAAATAATTGACCAATGAGAGCCTGCCATTCTCGTACCATAACCCACTATGCTGCTTTCTCATTGGACAATTATCTAAGGGCCCGAGATAACTCAGTTGATGCAAAAGAAGAAAAACTTTATTTTGACGGCCAGAAAAATAAATAAAATTCCTTTTTCACTGACGTAAATAAAAAGGCAAATTATTTTTTTTTTGGAAGACCGAAAATATAAAAAAAAATCCTTTTTCACTGATGAAGAAAAAGGAAAATTATTTTTATTTTCGAAGACCGAAAATATAAATAAAATTCCTTTTTCACTGAAACGAAAATTATTCTCTTTTCCAAATCCGAAAAAATAAATAAAATTTCTTTTTCACAAGTTTTGAGAGAAAAAGGGGAAATATTCTGTTTTCCTGAGAGTGAAAATATAAATAAAACGCATGTCCCTTCCACGGCTCCGTAGTGTAACCTTGCACAATTCAATTTTCGTTTTTATGTTTTTGGTTTCTCAAAATCAAAAATTGAAATTTGACCGTCAATTTTCAATTTTCGTTTTCGGTTTCTCAGAATCAAAAATTGAAATTGACATTCAATTTTGAATTTTCGTTTTTCGTTTTACTTCGCGCAAAAATGAAAATCAAATATTGAAAATTGCCTCGACTTGTCCGTTTTTCGTTTTTTGATTTTGACTTTGACGCGTCAATGTTAACTGTGCACGCACAAGGCTTATGATGTCACTTACGGTCCGCGGAGTAGTATGGAAAGCGCAAATCGGATTGTTTAGGCAGGTGTGGAGCATAATATGGAAAACCAGTAGGGAGAAAGATATGGGAGTTTCACTACACTATAGATTCCTGGAGCCAGGCATTCGAGCTAGATTATAATGGGCCAACTGCGCACGTGAAGAAGCGAGTAGGCATTCGTGCACTAAGTGTGAAGCATTATATGGAGAACAACGTGGTTGATACACATGGGAGTTACATTAAAGTATGTATAATAAATACGTGGGTACCCAAATCATAACCCCAAAAGGAACTTCCCGCGTCCATGCGTTGAAGCGTTTGACACCCGCACTTAAAGCGTTGAAGCGTTTTTGGCGCTGAACGTTGACAGGCATCTGAACGCTCCAACGATCCAGGTCCCAAAAATAGAGAATGAAGATCGCCATGGACCTGAAGCGTTGAAGCATTCAGACGTCTGGCATCAAAAGTGGCGATTGTGTGCTTGTTTGAAATGGTGGTTTAGGGGCCGTTTGCCATATACGGATTTCGCGGCCCATCACCGCGATGCTTACTCTTATTAGTATTAAATCTTTGTTGGTATCTTTATGAATTCTATATTTCAAATCAATAACAAATAGCGGTTGTGTGCATGAATGCTGTTCGCTTTTGTAGCGCTCTAAACATCTATTTTTCGAAATGAGAAAATCTAAGACCGCGTCCTGATTGGCTCATGCCTCAATGCCAATAACCAAAGAGAACAGCGGGATGCCACCTATCCAGACCTGTCTGGTGCATCTTCACAAGTCCAGGTAAATCGTGAATCCTCGCACAGGGTTTACCTGGACATTATTGGTGATTCGAGTGAGTTTTTTAGTCGTTGCCTCAATCTCGAACATTTCATCCCCCGAGGTTATTTTGAATTAGCATGTTGGTATCCCAATCCGGCGGTTCTTAGTTTGACTCTCGATGACGATTTCAACCTGACATCAAAGTTATGCCAGCGATGTCACATCTCAAACCGTGTAGCTAGTGGATTGGCGTAATGAGCTAGATGAGCCTGTTCAATAATTGGTTTGATTTAGAGGAGACCCCTTGATCTTTGTTTTATCCAGAACTACCGATTTTGAGAAACCAAAAACATAAAAACGAAAATTGAATTGTGCAAGGTTACACGGACCTGGTCGACTGCTTAGCTTTGTAGCTGAACGTAAATGAAAGCGTCGTGTTCTGGATATGCCATCCTACATAATGTAGGTCTGTACCTCCGTACCAGCGCTGCACACAGATTAGGCCTGTAAGTTATTACTTGAACAGTCCGTTTAAATAACAGCCAATGTACGGACGGCATTAGAGCGTGCTTCGCCGTGTTCACAGGCAAGCCGAATTATATAATGAGAATACGCTGTAGAATGGTCTCTTTTAAGTAATCGAGATATTGATACGTGATACAACACATTGCCTGACCCATAATTTGCTCAAATACGGAGATATTAGTAGTGGTAATGAGGTCGTGAGTTTGATTCGGCACTCCTAAAACTTACGGCTGGTCTTATTACAAGCGTCTAGTCCGTCATTCATAATCCAGCCGTCGTCCATTAGAGAATATCCGCGCCCATAATCCAAAGACCTATTCCATTTCCACATAACAGTATTAGCACCAAATTCAAAAAGACAATCATAGTATACATAAACATAGGCTTGTTTCCTGCAAGAGAGAAGCGGTCAACAGTTTTCAATGATGCCGGCAAGACATCATGATGTTCCAAAAATATGAAATCCGTATCGCTGATCAGTATTCTTAATCCATAATATTCGTTATAGAGTCGTCATCTAAAGAATGATGTATCTCAGTCACGCTTTGATTGTGACTGTTCATATGAGTACCATGAGGATCTTGAAGTACATGGGTTCATACGGCCCCTAGCCCCGGGTTAAGCGGAATTAGACACAAGTTACGAAACGTAGCGCCATAGATCTTGCACGCTACGTTTAGCTGTGCCAAACCCATATTCTGCCATGGTAAGGGTTTGTTAGACGAACCGTGGCTAGAGAGATTGAGATATGTTAAAGGTAGGCCTACATTTTGTTATGACAGCCTCTTGTCATTTGAGGCTAGTTTGCGAATAAAACAATGAACTGCGGTTTGTCACTCAGTAGTCGGTCCCATTTTCAAATCGAGAATTGACTAATCGAAACGTCATCTTCGCCAGTAGACTGTTTCAATCAGCTCCGGAAACCACACCGAATAGCTTTCTAATATTCTTCGGAACTGTGCTAATGCATTTGACTGCTCCCAGGGGTCTATTGGACCCCTTTGACAGTAATCAATCGGCCCGTACCTAGGTTATGTATTACATCTTGTTGGTCCTGATCACCATGTCAAATTTCGGATTAATCGGTGCAGTCTTGTGGACCGGACGATGTCACAAGATATGGCGGAAGAAGAAGAAGAAGAAGAACAAAAAATAATAATACGTTTCCAGCCATTGGCTTGGACTCTGAATATGTTCCGAGCATACCGATAGAAAAAAATCATCCCAGAAAATACGACGGTGGTAATTGAACGACTGTTTTAATGAACCTAACACGAAGGACGAGCCCGTGTAAGTCTCTCAATTCAAGACGTCAGGTCGTCTTGCATATCTTAGTATGAGTGTAGTAAAATATAGATTTATGCAGCAAATACCATCCTGAAGCGGAATTTTGACAGAGCTGACATCATTCTGGGTTTTTGGTAAATAAAAGGACGTTGTTGTCCTGATAATGATATTTGTGTTAACAGGGAGACGTCACAATCGATGAAACGACTATGCTGTTTATCATGAAAAGATAAAAGGCATCATTTTAACAACCTTGGTTTAAGGGTCCTCTCTGGTACAGCCTTCACAACAATCAAACTTCCAAGCATGTTTTAATTGTATACTACCCTTGTGTGTGCGATAATTTCGATAAGTACCCTTGTTTTATGCCTTTTTATCACGAAAGTAGGTCAAAAGGTATGAAGATCTCCCTTTTACTACTATTGTGGTTATCTGGGCTAACCTAGTCAAATCAAATCTCGACGGTCAAATCAAAACTGGGACTGTTTGCATCGGTATATGAGTACAGTGCACGTCACCGCATGTTGATTTAAATGTTAATGTCGATAGCCGATCCACGTGTCGATAGCCAAGAAGCTTGAACGTTCGAATACAGATTAAAGTTGTTTTCTCCAGCGCACTCGGTGTTCATTTCTCGCACACTTATTTAAATTGTACTTTTCAGTAAAAGTGTCATTAGGACGTTTCGACTGGCGAGCCCATGACAGAGGCTTCTGATTGGCTGAAGCGTCGTCCTGGACATGGCTGGCTGTGACTGGACGGAAAATAGTAGGAAAATAAATTGACATAAACATCATTTCAATTTCAGATAGATATGGCAATGAAATAAACAGTGAAGGAATAATTAGTTCTTGGCCAATCTAATAAATTTTAGATGTAGTTGGGGGAAAAAATAGCGCCATTTGATTCTGAAATGCTCAAAATAGCTCCCTCACTGTACTGCCGACATTCTGTTGAACTGTCAATGCTCTCTACGCGTAGAGGGAATAACAAATAAACAAAAAAATATGTCAACGATCAGATCTGAGTAGCGGAAATCTGATGCCAAGTTTCATCCCAAATAGGCCATTATCTTCGGAACTACGCGAGAATATCTCTTAAACAACATCCAAAACGGCAATAATAAATGCATTACAGGTATAATTGGTCGCTGATTGGTCACAGTAAGCTGTACAATACATAATATTTATCTCTTCTTGTAACACGGAGACTTGTTTATACTATGTGCTGAAGTCCTGGCTCTTTTAACTAGGAGACATGAGGGAATCGAAGAGATATAAATTGGAATTGTAGAGTATAAAGTTAATCACTTTGTAGATGATACCTCTGTTATTAGATGGCTTATTTCAGGATGGTCCTGAAAAGCAGGCATTCGGTTTGACCGTAAATGTTTCCTTCGTGTGTTGCATTTATAAACCAAAAAATATAATTTCCTCGCGTTTGCTTCAAACGATATTAGCTTGAGAGAGATGATGGTGAATTTATGTATTCTGAATTTTCACATGTATTAGAAAATAGGCATTTGTTTGCTTTTGCAATCTTTGGTGATATTGTTGGAGGAAATTCCCTTCATATGTAAAATATGATATCTTTAACCAAACGAGTCTTAGATATCCAAATTCGGTGGGTTTGATCCTAACTGATACAGAAAAATCTTTTTGGTCAAAGGTTTCATATTTTCATAATATAGAAATGTGTAAAAAACGCTTGGAATGCTCTGTAAGGGTGAAGTTCGCCGCCATTCGACACAGGATTCCTTCAGCTAAAATTGTAACAGCTGGATGGCCGAATGGTTACAGTGTCAGACAACAGATTAAAAAATGCCAACTTCTGGGTTCGCATACCCAAATCATTGGAAAAATTATATTCAATTTTCTCCATCTTGATTTGGGATTTTAAAGTACCATAGTGACGTGAAATATAGACAGTAAACCGCTAACGAAAATATTCGCTTTTGTATGATGGCCGAGAAGGGACATCGGTGTATTGTGTTATGAATCTGGACCGACACACGAAGGCAGGATGCGAAGTCTCGAAGGCAGGATGCGAAGTGGCGATGCCAGGATGCGAAGAACGAGAGCAGGATGCGAAGCGCGAAGTCGCCCTGACTTCGCGCTACGCATCCTGGCTTCGCACTGCGCATCCTGCCTTCGCATCCTGACTTCGCGCTTCGCATCCTGGCATAGGACTTCGCATCCTGCCTTTGAATCTTGACTTCGCGCTTCGAATCCTGGCTTCGCACTTCGCATTCTGCCTTCGCGCTTCGCATCCTGGCTTCGCACTTCGCATCCTGCCTTCGCATCCTGACTTCGCGCTTCGCTTCCAGTCTTTGCATTGTGACTTCGAGCTTCGCATCCTGACTTCGCGCTTCGCATCCTGCGTTCGTCCTTCGCACCCTGCCTTCGTGTGTCGGTCCAGATTCATAACACAATACAGCGATGTCCCTTCTCGGCCATCATATTTTTGTTATTATCATTCTTGAACAGTTACACACAACTCCACACACACAGCCACACAAATTGTTCAGTGGTTGAATACTGTGACGATCCAGCAGAGCAAAATCTTAATGGTTACACATACACATGAATAGAAAGAATCCAGGGCATTTCCCTCACTGACTGGTTTAGATGTTTTTGCTTTTCAAACGAACACAGGTTGGTGACAGGAGTGTGACACACAGGTCTGTCTTGGATAGCTCTACACAGCTTTGGACTCTCCTTCATTGGCTGACACGAATTATCATTGCCTTGGAAAATTATTTCTGCAAAGTAAATGATGAAAAAATCTTTTAAAATACTTTCTGATGGGATTTTCTTTTCTGACATAGTCTTTGTTGTAGCAGTGATTTCATACAATTTTTAGGACCAAGCGTGTGTGTTTATTCTTTATTGAATTCTGCTTAGACGCTTTGTGTTCGTAATTATATTCTCCAATTTACCTTGTTTGTTCAAATGGGGTGTCATATTCACATTCAGCAAGGCTTGGGGAACATTGTGGTATATGATATTGGCCACCAACTGTATTGCCTATTTAGTAATCAGCTCACCTGTGATTCTATGAAAAAGGGTAGTTGAACATATGTCACCCCCTCAATTATTGTTCGCTGAAATTTTGTCAGACGGCAGTTTTCGAGTTGATTTATATATTAATATAACTGATCATTGTTCATAAATAGCTGAGGCGTTCATGGAAATATGTATGATAACTGTATGATAACATGAACCAGAAATTTCAATTAGACTGACCTCGTCAAACTGACACGGAGTATTTTATCATACAATACCTGTCGGCTCGGAGCGAAACAATAGACCTGTAGAGAGCGACTCTGAAGGAAAAAATCGATCTAAAGCGAACACCTCCTTTATGTAGGAGGTACAACCTGCAAAATCTCAGAGTGATGGTTCAAATAAATTTCGAGGAAAAAACAAAGGACGAAGCTTCCGAGACACTGGTCAAAAACGATTTATACTACCTTGTGAAAGATGACTGTGACAAATACTTTATCTCTACCAAAATTAAACCACCTTTTTTCTACTTTGCCCAGGCTGCCGACTAGAATACCCAAATGATGGTTCAAATAAATTTCGAGGAAAAAATAAAGGACATACGAAGCTTCCGAGACACTGGTCAAAACGATTTATACTGCCTTGTGAAAGATGACCGTGACAAATACTTTATCTCTCCCTTTTTTCTACTTTGCCCAGGCTGCCGTCTAGAATACCCAAAAATATTACAAAAGTAAATAAATTTATATGGTCTTATGTGGAAGAGAAACGAATGAATAAAAAGAAACCAACTTTTATAGAACTAGGGAAAATGGGTTAAAATGACAGATTTAGAAGAATTGCTGAAGGCCATACGACGATCATTACAACATGACTCTAAAAATTATAGCATTTTATTCCATCAACTGAATGTACCCTATTGGGCAAAATTAAAATATTGTGTGTTTGGCGTAACCCTACTCTCTAAAAACAGTTGTGTACAAAAAGTACACAAATTGTGTACCTGTAGTAAACAGTATTTGTGCTAAAATTGAACATCTACAAACTTGTGTACCTCGGGTACCAAAAATGTGTACCTAATTCCATACACAAAAACTGTGTATGTAGAGTACACATATTTGTTCATTTAATTTGTACATAATGTTGTGTATGAAGGTGGACAATTTTGTGTCAAAATTGAACATCCACAAAAATGTGTATGTAGAGTACACAAATTGTGTACATGAAATGGTACACACACCATGTGTACTTGATCAGATGTCAAACATTAAAACCGTTGAAAATTTCAGATACCATTTTTTCAAATTCACAACATACATGATTTGTGCATTTGCTGTGATAATTTTGAATGGAATAGAACATTTCAAAGGATTTGATGTCAGATTTTGTCAAACCAAGTGTACACTGTGCATGGAACTTAAAATACACATTTTGTAGACATTCAGTATCAGAGTAGTTTAAGATATTGAATTGTTTAGAGTCCTGTATTTTTATTTAAAGACATATTAAAAGGACAACACCATTTTAAGAGAAAAGTCCGTTTATATTTATTTCAAGACACCATATGCATTATGGTTATGGGACTCAAACTTGAATGACAGTCAATGGCCACATGTCATGTCAAATTTAAAATTGTCCTTGGATGGCAAGATCGAAATGCAATAAACAGTCCATGCTTGGCATCAAAAATATATAAATTTAGATAAAAAAAGACTTCAATGACCATCAACAGTTCATTCCTGGCATTAACAATACTTGATCGTCAATGATTGTCGCGTCAAAGATGTCTATGGATGGCAAGATTGAAATCCATTAAACATGCCATGACTCACATTACAAATATCTGAATTTAGATCAACTTCAGCTACTTAAATCATGTCACGATGACCAAACCCCCAGCAAACAGTCCATTGCCAGCAAATTCACATCAACTTAAGCTGAGCAATTATTTCGCCTATTCGAGGACGCCTCACGGTGACTGGCATGTCGCAAAATTGCTCCATAAGTCTATATACTCCCCGGAGTGCTTCAGGATATTCCGGGTTGAACACACGGAAGACCATGAGTACAAACTCAGCTGTCTCGGTTACCATTCCAACATCAATCACCGACAGTGTTTGATCAAGGAAGCAGAAAAGCTGTCTCCCTATTACAACCACAGCCGACTGTTTCATTCCTATATCAACAGCAGATTTGATGGCCTCTGCTATGGTGAAATCAGCCTGCAAATAAATGGAATGCAACGATAACTTATCCGTAACAAACTAGTCTCCAAATTTACAAAGCAAACCGTCACGTAAATCAGGGTAATGATTCATAGTAGGGTTGCCACAAATTCTGAAATAATAATTCATGACCACTGCCTGCAAACACTGCTCAAATATATTGGAGATGCATGACCAAAGTTTTTTTCAACCACATTTTCTCACGCAGTTGAGCGCCAGTCGTGCTTTGTAAATTTAACACTTGTGTGGTGTGATAAAACAATAGTTATAACTCGTACAATATCAACAACAATACTTTCTCACTGTCAGCGAACATAGGTGAATAGCTGTTCAGATGCTGTTGACAGATGTACAAATGTACATGGGAAAGACTGTAGCCAAGAAAAAAATTGGCAGAGGGTTAACAAAAAAATCATATTTGATAGGGATGAAAGGGATATGCAAAGCTACTTACTGCCAACTGGAACAATGGACCCTCACTTCACTCCTTTCTTTTTTGGTCGCTGCAGAAGGAAAGTCAGAAGCTCCATCATTTTCACTGTTGTTGTACCTATAAGTCCCAAAAGTATTTCACTCATTCTCTGCTAGCACAGTGAATTAATAGAGCGGCAGAAAATAATGTAAAAATAATGTAGATAATCTGTGTAGCGTAATGATTTCCACAACATATGAGCTGAGCAAATTTAATGATCTGCTGGCCTCGTTGTTATTCTTTGTTATTATCATGTAGAAATAGTAGAAATTGCACAAAAAAACAGATAAAAAAAGAAAGAAAAAAACCTAACGAAGATAAACTTGGTGACACATCAGGAAGGGAAGGCGGTCAGTAAAAACATATGTTACACGGCTTGGGGAAAAATAATGTATGCCTGAAAATATTATTTGTGTAAATTTATATAGATTCTGTATGTTTTTTAGGTAGTTACCGCGTGATATTGCCACAAGAATCGCGTATAATGCTCGACAAGCGGTTTCTGGATTCGCCCTTCTTCCCGGGCGGTCGCCATCTTGCTCTTGGGAGAGCGGCGGCCTTCCTTTAGGAGTTGTCTGAAATACCTTCACTGAAACTTTTTTCTATCTTGGAGAGCAGTTCATCTGGTTTCACATGCAGTCATGGTGGAAACACGTTTGTGAACTTTGTCTTCCATAACTGCCCAGGCCACTGGGAAAGGTTTGTAATTGTTGCAGATGTGAAGAAATTCTTCTCTGATCTGTAAATTTAATTGTTCACGAAATGAAAGTATATGGTATTGGATATCATTTTAGATGAAAGTCACAGTTCAAATGGTGATCTTATTGGATGTCTGTTACTGAAAGATCGGAAAAGATGTACATGTATATAGATATATCGATATGCATAATAAAGAATAAGGATAACTCAATATTTTGGCATGATAATCTTTGGACTCGCAGCGATATATAAGGCAATATCGGGGTAAGATCTATTTTAAGTTAATACAAGTCGTGTTGGCTGTGTTATTCCCATGAAGACTTCGATTACAACACATATAAGGGAAGTGGGAAGAGGTGCCGACATACTGACTGCGTCACATGACTTCACAGAATAGTCTTCTAGTTAACCTATTCTAAAGCACATACCAAGAATCTAACCGTTCATGATATGTGTTGTATCTCAGGTACGCTTTTATTGTACCTGTTCATGTGGCAACTTGGATGATATGACCACACGGCCCCTAGCACCGGCATAAGCGGTATTAGATACAAATCTAGAGAGCTATGATGGAAATGCTCTGACAACTCGTATACTGGTAATTGGTGAGCTGTTTCGCTGTGACAACTCGTACATTGGAGATTGGTGAGCTGTATCGTCGTCAGATGTAAATGACGGCATTTAACACAAAAGACTAGTCTGTAAGACCCGATGTCGACCCAGCATCAACTTCCCACAAATGCCAACATATATCAAAGACCAAAAGGTCTGTACAGGGGGCGGGCCTCGGGGACGAAACGTCCACCAGCAGTCTGCAAGGGACGGTCCTTCCCCAAAACTGACTTCCAGTTTCCGTTTCCTCTTAACAGTTTTCAAAGGAAAATTGGGATTTCTTGATCTCTTAGACTGGATGAATGTGTCATGAAATCCAGTGTGGGAGACTGGGTCATATTTTTGTTCCTGTAATATCAAGAACAAAGTTTTAATCTACATGCAACAGTATTTTGCATATATCATAGTACTGTAAAGGAAATTTGAGATATTAACCATGGTTAACTATACCATAATTGATTCTTAAGACTGCGAAGATAACCCCCGTTTATAAATCTGGAAACAAAATGCTCGCTGAAAATTATCGACCAATTTCTGTTCTTCCATGCTTCAGCAAATTATTTGAGAAACTTGTAGTCTTCAGGATTATATCATTTCTTGAAGCGCAAATGATAATCTGCTCAAATCAATATGGCTTCCGCGCTAATCACTTCACATATCACGCAGTTCTAGCTTTATATGACACACTTGTTGCAGCTAAGGAAGAGAAACAGTTCAGCATATCCACTTTTCTGGATCTTCCCAAAGCCTTTGATACAGTTAATCGTGAAATTCTCTTGTATAAACTCAATTATTACAGCTCCCGTGGTATGGCAAACGACTGGTTTCGCAACTATCTATCTTCTCGCTCACAGTGTGGTATCCTATCGCCTCTTAATCCAATTTGCACGAGAGTTCCCCAAGGATCAATACTTGGCCCGATACTCTTCTTAATATACACATGCGTTTTCCCCAAGCTGTAACCATCATGGTCCGACATTGGTAAACATATGGTACATCATATATTGACAAACGGTTTTTTCACCGCCAATGTAGGAGCGTGTGGGTGTGGACAAACGATGTACCAATTTCATTCGGTCCATCATGGCGTGGCAAACATTTGGACCAATATATGTTTTCACTCCGAAAGCCGCAGTTTGGTATTTATGACGTAATTCATATCCCAGCATGCAAAGCGTATTTTCAACACGCATGCGTGAGCAAATTGCTTCCTGTACCAACAACAACAACAACAACATTGCGGAGCTGCTGTTGTCGCTGTTGGCAGAAAACAAATGCTTAGAAGTCCGCATGGAGGCCTGGGCAACATCAAAGAAGTTTCCTGGTTGTTTTAACCGAGAGCAGTGTCTTCAAGATCAGCATCTTCAACCTAAAGGTAATTTCTGGTGTCTAAGCGATCCTTTTTCTCGGAAGGTCAACTCATTCAGCAGATTCAGAACAGATTCAATTTCCAACGTAGACAAAATCGGCGGTACAGACGAACTGAAGGCCTATGGACAAGCAAGCCCAGACATATGATGGAAGAAAGCGAGCAGAATTATAAATCATTCACAATTATGTAACACCGCCACAGATACCCCCCCCCCCCACTTCCCACTAACATGAGAATAAGTGGCTACTTCATCAAACTACCATGCAGTGTTTTCAGGAAAGTATACTTTAAGGAACCCGCAAAAACCTTAGTAGTCAGGTCTCCCTCTCCCCCCTCTCCCCTTCCACTCCACAAACATTTACAATAATGGAGGGTTACACCATCATGTATGATACTCTGTAAAAACAACTGTACCCCGGTATACAAAATTGCACATCCACAAAAAATTGTGTACTGGTACACAAGATGTGTAGGTTTTCTTCAAAATTGTGTACCACTGGAACACAATTATTGTGGATGTGCAATTTTGTTACAGCGATTGTTTTTAGAGAGTACCTCCTTGAATTATATACTGCGAATGTGCCCATTAACATAAACAGTCGATTCAGGAAGGGTTACGTAATTTTGAATGGTCTCTGAATTCACTATATTTCCACAAACAGCATAGTCTTATAAGTCAAAACACTATTAAAATACCTGCGATGTCCATCGCAACAACTTTATTTGGAAATGTAAATCATAACGAGTTATAAAGGCACTTCCCAAACAATACAGTGACGGTCTCCTCCGTGAGAAATAACAATCTGATGGGTTGAAGACCAAATACTGTCAGATATACTGCAATTATTCTGAAAGGTTGATTACGCTAGATGGTAGTGTAAGCTTACCAACCGATATTATTTCACTGTCTAACTGAACATCAAAGATAATGGACTAATACATGTATGCTCATGGGTTAAATTTACCATCCTGCCATGCAAAATGGTCCGAAACAGCAATTGTACCAGTGAATGTTCATTCATTTCCCACAAATGTTCAACAGTGATAGTGGAAATAAGAGAAATTCTATTGAAGAACAAAAAATGACATTTTACAAAATGATTAATCATTATTACATTCAACTTTCATGAAAGATTTTTTTTTTTTTAAGTAGACTATTCAAAAGAAAACTAAAAAAACATTGTTTCGTGATTGAAACTGAAAGAAACTTATTCAAAGTGATTGATACACAAATACATAGAACATTTTGTGCTGTGAGGTTGTTTGTTGTTTGTACCAAAAATGGAATATTTTAGTTATGGTACACCAAAATGGAATAAAATAGAAACTCAAAAATCCATATTCATGTATATAGATTTTTCACCAGTGGACCAGGAAGTGTTTGTCACTTTCTGTTTACACACCACCATCGTCTATCCAACTAATACAATATTATCTATGAAAGAATTCAAGGGATGATTGGCATAAAATACCACAGCATTTTGTTGTATTAGCTATACTCAGAATACTTGCAAGGCATCGTATGTCGTGGTTCCTCAATACCAGGGCCAATGAAGTAGTACTGTATTTTAGTGCAAAATAGCTGCTTTAAGTTTCAAATGTGAAATATACTGTCTATCGATGGAGTAGGCGCATGTAATTTTCAGGCACACCTGTCAATCATAACCATAGCGATAGCGACGGTGATGCCCTAGGGTAAATTTGAAATGAATCAGAATTTTCAACATTGGCTTACCCATCTCAAGACAATGTGCACATCGGCTGAACTACGGTCAGATGCAGGGTGCGTGAATTTCAAAGTGAATACTCTATATTTAGTATTTGTTGACTTAAACAAAGCCAATCTCAATTATTGCTGCATCTTTTAAAGTTGAAATGCAAAGGTTTTTAGATTCTTCTTTTAGTATTTTATATAACATGTATAAGTTGAATAATGATAAAAAATATCGGTATATCTGCTACCGGTACTTGATTTAATTTGAAGTAGTTTGTCTGCTAGAATCTTTTGAAATGTTGGTTCCCCAAGCCCAGCTGACTTCCAATTTGCACACAATCATCACTACGTAATCTTTCCTTTCCTTACTTCCAGCCACCTGAAGACGGAACATTACACGCATGGACATCCGACCTGTGACATAAAAGGGTGAGTGAGTAGTAGGGTTTAACGTCGTTTTCAACCTTGTTTCAGTCATATCACGACGGTGCCTACATGTGCCAGAACATGAGAGTTCTCACAGTTCCTATTACCCTGGACACTGATCAGCCCAGCCAGTACAGCACCCGGTCACCCATCCAAGTATTGACCGAGCTATGACATAAAATGGCCCAATGGGCTCCAATACCCCTCGGCCATGTCGGCTCTCAGTTTATATTGTCTACAGTCATGCATTGAATACGATGTACTTTTAGAACTTTGACAACATCATGTATTGTAGGTTGACAAAAAGGTGATCTAGTAGTGTTGACTGTAGTTCTATCATTTTAGAAATACATAGAAGTTGAGCCAGGTCGGCTTTTGCCAAGGCCTCAATTGATGGGAAAATTTTGCGGTGAGGATCTGGTAGAGCATAATCAAATCAAGTAGTTTGATCTTGGAAATACTGATCCAAGTCAATCATCTTCAACAATTATCTGGTCTATTCTAACTTAATTGCATATGGAACAAGATCTTATACACTTGAACATATAGAATTTGACCTTTTAACTTAGAGAATAGGTCAAGGTGAGTGATATTCAATAGACTTCAGGCTCAGGCATACATGGTATAAATTTGGACAAGGTAGATATACTCCTTCATGAAATATTGTACTAAATAGAATCTGATCTGTAGAAAATAGGTCAAGGTCAGTCATCTTCAGCACACCTCTGGGCCATCGTCAGATGTATACATAGTATTAATTTGGAAAGCCTAGTAGCTACATTTCTTCATGTTATATCATAATTCAAAACATTTCATAACAGTATATGACATTGAAAAAATAGGTCAAGGTCAGTCAACTGGAATAGGCTTCTAGGCAATCGCCAATTGCATATTTAATATGAATTTGGAGACCTTAGCTTTAATCTTTAAATAATGTATAGCAAATAATAGAATTTGACCTTGATAAAATAGGCCAAGGTCAGTCATTTCGATAAGCTTCTGACCTTTCACCTGATGCATAAGTGGTATAAATTTCAATGCCTGGCTCAACCCTCACAATTGGCCACAGCATTCAGCAATTGCCGAGGTAATCCATTCACTTCAGCAATTTTTAACATGGTGCTAAATGGGAGTTATTTTGATGCCATGTGATGTTTTCCGAATTGTGAGAGATGCTGGCTATAATCCTTCTTGAGAAACCGTGTCCACAGACAGACAGACAGACAGATGAAGCAACGATGACAATACCATTCGGGCACATTTGCCCGAGGGGTAACAAGGCCAGGTAAGTGATGCAGATTTCATTTGTGAAATCGACCAGGCTTGAGATACCAACTTTTCTAAAGCTACTAGCTAGTAGACAAAATACTTCTAATAAAACCAAAAGAAGTAAATAAGCTGATAGTTCCAACATTAACCCATGAAGAACATAAAAGACAAAATATGACCTTTGCATTTCACCTTTAAGCAGTGAATCACAGATTTGACAGACATAATGTGCAATCGTATGAATATACAGTGCACCCTCATTATAATGAAATTCATTACACATTGTCAGAACACCATTCCAATTTGGTCTTCTTTGAGCATGTTGAGATCAGTTAAACTAAAGTATGTCAATGATACAATGACACCATATCAAAAGCATATATTAAAATCTGATTTCATCATCCTTTTATTTGACAGGTTGCTCCTCTGTGACGTTGCAATGCAGTCTAGGAGTCGCTTATTGTGAAGTTGAAAGGAAATTTACACTATAAAGAAATGAGTCTGGAAGAGTACAGTTCTCAAGTTCTGTCGATTTGACATAATGTTTCAAAATTCTTGGGACAGTCTCCGGCTGAGAATCGCAACTCTCAAATAGCAGATTATCCACACTGTGACAATCTCCGGCTGGGAATCTCAACTCTCAAATAGCAGATCATCCACACTGCGATGGCATTGGTTTTGTGCTTGGATTATTCACCACCATGAGAACAAGTGTACTGTAGCATGGGTTATTCTGTGAAGAAACATATATATCATATCAACATGCAATTAATGCAATTTCGCACATATCTCGTATGCATTTAGAGAAGGAATTCACTGCAACATCACCAATTTAGATCCTTCATTCTTAGCATTTAGGACGAACTAATTAACACTGCGGCCTACATTGGAGAGAGAGAGAGAATTGAAATTCGTTAGGTGGAATCTAGTTTACATAATAAAACCTAATAATAATTACAAGATAACATGTTTTATTTCAGCATGTCTCGAGATTACTTAGACTTTATGAAAGTGCAGATTATTTACCTGTAAATTTCCAAATAAAATTTTGGAGTCACCGATTTTCAGCTACCAGCACCAAGATCTCCATACTACAAGGCATCGTCGACTGACAGATCAAGTGATGCAATATTTACTTCTACCTGCAAATGGAATAAAACTTTGAAACTGCTTGAAAGTAATTTCAGTTGTATGTCCTCATTTGTCCTTATGATAAGCACCCATTAATTGAATCAATCTACTAACTTTCAATCACCATCAAAGTTTGCTACGAATTCTGATCAGTCACTCTAATAAATTGTATCACCTCTTAAAGTGTAACTGTGGTACTTCTGTAAGTTTACATCATATTCAAGATAATCTTCCAAATTATTGAATTTATACCCTGTTTCTTGTTTTACGACTTTAAATTTGACAATTTCAAAGTTATTAATGTTATTGTAGTGCACAGCGCCACAAGCATATCGGAACTTGCGACGTTATTATGGAACGATTATCCATCTCACAACGCAACATTGTTAATCTGTTCCATTCTCTGCACTGCCTCGACATCAAGCAGACTGTGCATGAGGACGCTCAATTTATGACGTCAAAAAGGGGCAGTGAAGATTTCTCCCACTGTAGAAAGTTGCCTTTGAACCTTCTGAGCCATAAAATGACAGAATGTTGGGAAAGATGTTTTATTATTCACATCGTTAACTTGAATATGAGGTGCACTTACACAAGTACCACAGTTACACTTTAATGTAGGAGAAACTGCGATCAGTCTTCTGCTTCTGGTCAGCCGCATATTGTACTGAACCATGAGTATTGATCAACACTTTCAGCAAAGTTATTTCCCTTGACAAAGGCAGGAGTTCTCTAAAATTTCACTTTCCAAATCAAATTTAACAAGAGCCTGTAGGGCTTCAAAACATGCCCACACGTTTGACCAGAATTAATATTTGCAATCTCAAATGAGAACCCTCACGGAAATAGGGCGCGCGCCCTAGCTGCGCCTTATTTAGTTTGAAATTTTCTCTGATATTCAGACTGCGCCCTACTTGCGCGCTGTGGACATAGATGTTTTCTTCAAACTTCAGATTGCGCCCTATCTGCGCCCTGTGGACATAACTACTTTTTCGAGAACTCAGACTGCGCCCTAAATGCACCCTCTGGACATAACCATTTTATCTAAAATTCAGAGTGAACCCTACATGTATACTTGTGCCTTCTGTACTTTTTTTCCCCAACATTCATTTAGCTAGTAATCAAATACATGTATGCATACATGTGTGTCATTTTAAAGACATGTGCATGCATGTCTTAGTGAAAAAAGTTTTTCCCAAAAATTCAGACTGTTTGCTTTATTCACTATTCTGGGCTATAAATTCATTAATGTGAAAGTTGGACTTTCATACTTAATTTTAATAACATTATTTCAATAAAAAAATCAGACTTTTACTTGAAAAAGATATTGCTCCTAATCTGCACCCCGACTGTGCCCTACCAGTACATGTACATCATTCATGCTATTATTCTCAGAGTACGCCCTAATTGCGCCCTAACTGCGCCCTAATAACTGTACAATAGCATGTTATCTGATTAGTCAAAACTGTCACATGACCTTTATCTTATTGGCTGATATTAACAAAAGAAAGGCAGACATATTGGTTTTCAAAGAACCATTTTGAATCTGAAGAGTTTATGCCCATTTAACAAGATTTTGGTGAGTGTTTTATCTCTGTTTTGTGGATAGTGGATAATGTAAAGGGTTTCAGATGTGTATAGAAGTAATTTGAAGAAAAAAACTCAAGAAAAAGTGAGCGAAAGTATCAGATGACCTAATGTACCAATTCCACAACAGCTGACTGTAGTACATGCACATATATTTTTTTATAAATGTAATTCTAACCATGAATGCACATTGTAGATGAAGATAATATGTACCTGCAGAGTAAAATTAGATTTATTTAGACTAGGTAGATGCCAATAATCATCTTTCACATTAAATCTTCAATTTATGTATATGTATACTGTTCTGTTCCCCAACTGCGCCCTAACTGCGCCCTATCAGTACAACATTCATGCTATTATTCTGAGAGTGCGCCCTAATCGCGCCCCAACTGCGCCCTAATTGCGCCCCAACTGCGCCCTATCTGCGCCCTGAGACTGCGCCCCAACTGCGCCCTATTCTCTAATAGGGCGCATATAAGGCGCAATTAAAATATTTGGAACGCGCCCTAATTTGCGCCCTAGCCATATGGAGTCTAATGGCAAAATTGGGAGCGCAGATAGGGCGCGCGCCCCAATTGCGCCCCAACTGCGCCCTAGCTGTCTCAATTCATGCGCCCTATTTGAGCCTTAAATGCGCCCTAATTGCGCCCTATTTCCGTGAGGGAAAGGCATAAAGTAAATTGTAGACTCACAGATTTATGCCTACAAGATCAAGGTACCGGTAGTGATATACCTGAGGCTTGTCATGATCCAGATTATTTTTATCACAGTGATCTCCTTGGACATTTTGACCTCAAAATGAAAAGGGTTCCTATTTGCCCCATGTCTAAGGATAGGTGTATAAAGAGAGCAACTGGACAATTCTGTGCTTCAGTGATTAGTATGTTTAAGAGGTAGGTACATTAATTTTAAACACAATGATAATGTGCACAGTATTTCAGCACTTCAAAAATGACCGACAGGAATGTCAAGGACAAATAGCTTAACTTGCTTTTCACATCTCCTACTTTAGCAAGCATTTCTAATCCAAACCCCCTAGCCTGGCCTCTGTGATCATTACCTGAGTGAAGAAAGTGTCAGAAATGCAAAAGTAGCACAGGTTGTCTTGAAGAAGGCAAGAGCAGACAAGTCATAGAGAAATCTGAAAACAAACGATGAAAAATTAGATTCGATCGGCATAGTCTAGATAGAGTCTATGACACATCATAGAGAAATCTGCAACAAAACAGATGAACAGCAGATATACGATCTGCATATTCTGGGGTCTGTGACAGGTCAAAGAGAAATCTGAAACCAAACAGTAGATATGATCTGCATAGTCTGGGATCTGTGACTGACCATGGAGAAATCTGAAGCCCAACAGATGAACCAGTAGATAAATGATCTGCTGAAGCCAAACAGATGAAACAGTAGATAAACGATCTGCATAGTCTGTGATGTGTGACAGGACATACAGAAATCTGAAACCAAACAGATGACAAAGTAGATACAATGGGATCTGTGACTGTTTGGGATATGTGACAGGTCAAAGAGAAATCTGAAACCAGAGAGACGAAACAGTGGATATGATCTGCTTTGTCTGGGTTCTGTGACAGTCCATAGAGAAATCTGAAATCAAAGAGATGTAACATTAGATATGATCTGCAATATCTTGGATCTGTGATCGGTCAAAAAGAAATCTGAAACCAACAGAAGAAACAGTACATACGGTCTGCAATGTCTGGGTACTATAACCAGTCACAGAGAAATCTGAAACCAAAGCGATGAAACAGTAGATATCATCTGCATAGTCTGGGTACTGTGACAGGTCCTAGGGAAATCTGAAATCAAAGAGATGTAACATTAGATATGATCTGCAATATCTTGGATCTGTGACAGGTCAAAAAGAAATCTGAAACCAACAGAAGAAACAGTACATACGGTCTGCAATGTCTGGGTACTATAACCAGTCACAGAGAAATCTGAAACCAAAGAGATGAAACAGTAGATATCATCTGCATAGTCTGGGTACTGTGACAGGTCCTAGGGAAATCTGAAATCAAAGAGATGTAACATTAGATATGATCTGCAATATCTTGGATCTGTGACAGGTCAAAAAGAAATCTGAAACTAACAGATGAAACATTCTCCAAAGAGATGAAACAGTAGATATGATCTGCATTGGCTGAGTACTGTGACAGGTCATAGGCAAATCTGAAACAAACAGATGAAGCAGTAGATATGATCTGCATTGTCTGGGCACTGTGACAGGTCAAAAGGTCAACAGTCAAGTAATCACTCGGCTTGAAGATCAGGAAAATGAGAATATAAATTTATCAGCAGTATATTTCTATTCAGGGCTGTGGAATGTGACCAAACTTCATGTATACCGTCATAGCAAACATATTCATTTTGAGATGTGATCTCTCCAGTTCTAGAATATGCATTCTGTCTTTCGGATATTCCGAGCTCCTGTTGATTCTGAGGTCAAAAGTTCAACAGTTGCTGTATTCCTAAACAAGCCAGTGCTCTATTTTGGGAAAGCTAATTGTTTCATTACAAAATTAATGTGTTTGTTTTGCTGGTGCATATTGAAGCCAATTTTGTCTCTTGTTATAGTGCTGTCTTTACTGATGATACTTCACCCAGTCACATTGATCTATCCTCCTAATGCTAAGCATCAATGAAGGAAGCAACAAGTTCCAATTTTTAAGTGTTAGATATGACTCGACCAGAGATTGCATCATAGGATCTCCCACTTGTGAGGAGGATGCTCTAACCACTAGACCATTGCAGTGCAGTGAAATGAAGAGGCTGTTACTTACATGGGCATTGTAGGCGGTACAGACTCAAATATGAAGAGAACTCACTGAGGTCGACTTACAATGGCTGCAAAACATGTACAGAGAAAAGTAACATTTAGCATTCAGATTTATTTCCTTTTTTAACATAGAATCACGAGTGTTACTCAAGCACCATACAGCCTGCATGGTCACGCTTTCATCTTCTGGTCATCAACCTCATATATTCTGAAAGATTAAATGATCATAGACTGGTAGAGTTAAAGATCTCATCAGTCTTAAAGAATAACTTTTTTGACAAACTGATGGTCTAATACAGATTAAAACTACATTTAGATGATAGATTACACTTGTCTCAATGATGAAATCCACCATGAAAATATATTCTTGCTATTCTCCCCTGAATGATGAGGATCTGGAACTGAGATTGCTGATGGATTTTCAGGAAAGGTTTCCTTGTTTCTTCTTGCATAGAAAAATATGAGGGAACAGCAAGATAAATCTTCTTAGTTCAGCAGTTTTGAGAACGATAAATTTAAATTTCATTTATTTTTGCAGTCCATGTACAAGTTCTACTCACAGGCATAATGGTTAACACTATCAGAATACCCACCATGAAGCTCACAAGTGTCTTCAACCTGAGAATGCACTGAACCTGCAAGAAAATGATATTTATTTTATCATGTTTAAGGCAACAGTATCTCTGTCTAGATTCAAGGCATGAAATGTTCAGAATTTCAGTCCTGGTCGAGACTGTTTACTACTCAATTTTATGTGAGATCCAAATAATATATTCACAAATTATTACTTCCTGCAAATATAAACATGTAGTAAGTAGGCCTACTGGACAATTGCCATGGCAGATTAACTTTAGGCCATCCATAATAATAGTTGTAACTAAGGTTCAATAATAGACATTGAACCTGATGTCATCACTGCACTGCATTGTGGGAATCAGAAGTATAAATCCACCATCTTTGGACTACACAGGTGGAAACTGTAATTCAGTTGGCGTGGATACACAATGCATCATGGGATAGAAAGAAGGGTAAAATGTCATCAGGTTTCATGGATATTGGTGAGTAGGTAGGTTGGAAGGCATTTTTATTTTATTTTATAATTTATCATTATCAAATGTGATTTTGACAAAACATTTATAAAACAAGATTTGAAATTGGTTATAGGTTATGCATATATGTAGCTTTATTGGTATCTGCTTATTTATAACTTAAAAAGTCATAACATTAATTTTTGAAAATTTTAAACAGATCACTACTGAAATCCTTTATATTTCAAATAATAAAAAAATGAGGCTACCCAAAAATTGCTAAATATTTTTGGTTGCATGGTTACATCAAACACAGATCTTATATAACAATGACCCTACTCTGGTGAAGATGTAATCAGATCTACATATTGCCAGTTCATGGCATAACTACAAATTTGCTTGTGACATTGTCCAGACATGCCTTATTTTATTTCTTGTTCTCAGTGACTGTGGATCATCTGTCAGAATATTTCCAACATTATGCACCTGACCAGATTGCATTATCCTGGGTGACAGGTCATGACAGTCATTACAGGAACTCATTCGTGATATTTGTGACATTATGCTTATGTATTTGGATATAGACTGGTTGCCTCCCCTGTATATCCACACAGACGACAGGTCATGACCAGCATCGTTGATTCAAAATTCTGTCTGGATATAGACTCATCTACACATTTCAGAATGTATCGTGTCCCAATAAACACTCCTGACCTGGAGAATGAACAGGCAGCGAAACGAATGCTGGCATAACCGGCTACAGGCTCCTAAATAAAAAAAAAGTCCCTAGACGTAATCTCTGCCAAAGACCAGAATTTTCTCGATTTTTTCCCGCCTTCGTTGCAACGATTAATGGAAAGCCGTTGGTACCACTGGCAAGTGTGGTATTTGTTCTATTCTGCTGTAAATTTTATTTCGATTCACTGCTCGATAACATGCCTTGCCGGGGGACTATTTGCGGGGCATGAGCACTGCTTTCAGCAGGCAGAGAAAACAGCGAAATGAGGACCTCTTGTGTAGAGGCGCGCACAGCTTAAAATTTTGACGGATAATGTTTGACAAGAAGTTTGTCACCTTGTAGCGCTTGAAATAAACTACTTCCTGCCGAAAGATGAAAGTCTAAATTCAATTAGGGAATCAGCGAGGTACAATTGTGTTAATACTGCCGAACGTGTAAATTATTTAGGAGTCTGTAGCCTATTAGATCAGCATTTTTCGGAAGTATTTGATCAAGCTATGTTGGAAAATGGACTCTCGGTAAGGTATATACCGCTAAAGTGGGTATCGTTGCTTAAATTATTCATTGTTTGGTAGAAATTGGGAGATTCCATTCTATGTGGGGGTTGAAATTGGGTGGGGTCGTTTTATTAAGGGGAAGTGGGTATATTTGTTGTGCGTTTTTACTGATCAAAATCAGCAGTTCGAACCGTTTTACAGCTATTTACCGTCTCAAATATTTACGACCAAGATATATTTTCAAGTGATACTGAATGGATTGAATTATTTCAGTATTCTGTGGATTTACATCATCTGCTGCCTCGTTGAAATGCTAAAATGATCGAAAATGGTGGTTTCTGATGAGAAGGTGTGATCTTTGTAAGGTCCCTATGTGACTCAAGAGGAACTGGTTGATATCAGCACTGATTCAGTCGGTCGCATGGTAACAGACTTATCAGAGACCCGGTCGAGGATACTTAAATCGTCAGATACAGACATTGCAGCCTAGTTTTAGCTGGATTATCCTCCCATTTTTGGATTGTTTACCTGAATCAGTGGGTATTAATTCATTCTTAGTGGAACTCCAAAGCCTGAAATAATTATACAAGTTTATAATAAATACCTGGACTACCTGTGCCTGCGATAATACAATACCTGATTCAGAAAAATTCGTTTGATCTTAGCTACCATCGGACGTAAACCGGAAGGGTCATCCTGAATTTAGACACCTAACATGGGGGTGGGGACAGATTTTGTAATATCATTTGCATTGTCCTTCGTTCGAATTGGCAGTTTTTGGCATCTGTTTGTAGAGGGAACATTCGCAGTTAATATATAACTAAATTTGACAGTTACACGCCTCTGAATTTTCAAAAAGATCAACTTTAATCCACAAAATTGCCCAAAATTAGCGTTTTCAAGGGTATGATATCGCAAAAATGACAATAATTTAATGGAAGGACCAACAGGCTCGTAACATATTTCCTAATATGTAGGAATATATGGACCATCCATTCAAGAACTAATCATAGCGTTTGTTATGGTATCTCTAAAAACCCGGGCCTGATCGCCAAGGCCAGATATGTGCTTTAGCTAGCCCAAAACTGTTGTATTTTGATGGGGGTACATGTAGCAAAAACCACATAGCGCGAAAAGTATTTGATGAAAACGCGTGCAATTTTTCAAGCTTCCAAACAATTGAATGATGCAAGCCCATGACTGATATCAGAATGATCGGATGAAATAAGCCCACCTAATAGATCAGCATTTTTCGGAAGTATTTGATCAAGCTATGTTGGAAAATGGACTCTCGGTAAGGTATATACCGCTAAAGTGGGTATCGTTGCTTAAATTATTCATTGTTTGGTAGAAATTGGGAGATTCCATTCTATGTGGGGGGTTGAAATTGGGTGGGGTCGTTTTATTAAGGGGAAGTGGGTATATTTGTTGTGCGTTTTTACTGATCAAAATCAGCAGTTCGAACCGTTTTACAGCTATTTACCGTCTCAAATATTTACGACCAAGATATATTTTCAAGTGATACTGAATGGATTGAATTATTTCAGTATTCTGTGGATTTACATCATCTGCTGCCTCGTTGAAATGCTAAAATGATCGAAAATGGTGGTTTCTGATGAGAAGGTGTGATCTTTGTAAGGTCCCTATGTGACTCAAGAGGAACTGGTTGATATCAGCACTGATTCAGTCGGTCGCATGGTAACAGACTTATCAGAGACCCGGTCGAGGATACTTAAATCGTCAGATACAGACATTGCAGCCTAGTTTTAGCTGGATTATCCTCCCATTTTTGGATTGTTTACCTGAATCAGTGGGTATTAATTCATTCTTAGTGGAACTCCAAAGCCTGAAATAATTATACAAGTTTATAATAAATACCTGGACTACCTGTGCCTGCGATAATACAATACCTGATTCAGAAAAATTCGTTTGATCTTAGCTACCATCGGACGTAAACCGGAAGGGTCATCCTGAATTTAGACACCTAACATGGGGGGTGGGGACAGATTTTGTAATATCATTTGCATTGTCCTTCGTTCGAATTGGCAGTTTTTGGCATCTGTTTGTAGAGGGAACATTCGCAGTTAATATATAACTAAATTTGACAGTTACACGCCTCTGAATTTTCAAAAAGATCAACTTTAATCCACAAAATTGCCCAAAATTAGCGTTTTCAAGGGTATGATATCGCAAAAATGACAATAATTTAATGGAAGGACCAACAGGCTCGTAACATATTTCCTAATATGTAGGAATATATGGACCATCCATTCAAGAACTAATCATAGCGTTTGTTATGGTATCTCTAAAAACCCGGGCCTGATCGCCAAGGCCAGATATGTGCTTTAGCTAGCCCAAAACTGTTGTATTTTGATGGGGGTACATGTAGCAAAAACCACATAGCGCGAAAAGTATTTGATGAAAACGCGTGCAATTTTTCAAGCTTCCAAACAATTGAATGATGCAAGCCCATGACTGATATCAGAATGATCGGATGAAATAAGCCCA
Source organism: Hanleya hanleyi (assembly GCA_036873755.1). Taxonomy (NCBI): domain Eukaryota; kingdom Metazoa; phylum Mollusca; class Polyplacophora; order Lepidopleurida; family Hanleyidae; genus Hanleya; species Hanleya hanleyi. The sequence goes on along the minus strand of JAVTVY010026216.1, from coordinate 10,559 downwards.
CCTAATAGATCAGCATTTTTCGGAAGTATTTGATCAAGCTATGTTGGAAAATGGACTCTCGGTAAGGTATATACCGCTAAAGTGGGTATCGTTGCTTAAATTATTCATTGTTTGGTAGAAATTGGGAGATTCCATTCTATGTGGGGGGGTTGAAATTGGGTGGGGTCGTTTTATTAAGGGGAAGTGGGTATATTTGTTGTGCGTTTTTACTGATCAAAATCAGCAGTTCGAACCGTTTTACAGCTATTTACCGTCTCAAATATTTACGACCAAGATATATTTTCAAGTGATACTGAATGGATTGAATTATTTCAGTATTCTGTGGATTTACATCATCTGCTGCCTCGTTGAAATGCTAAAATGATCGAAAATGGTGGTTTCTGATGAGAAGGTGTGATCTTTGTAAGGTCCCTATGTGACTCAAGAGGAACTGGTTGATATCAGCACTGATTCAGTCGGTCGCATGGTAACAGACTTATCAGAGACCCGGTCGAGGATACTTAAATCGTCAGATACAGACATTGCAGCCTAGTTTTAGCTGGATTATCCTCCCATTTTTGGATTGTTTACCTGAATCAGTGGGTATTAATTCATTCTTAGTGGAACTCCAAAGCCTGAAATAATTATACAAGTTTATAATAAATACCTGGACTACCTGTGCCTGCGATAATACAATACCTGATTCAGAAAAATTCGTTTGATCTTAGCTACCATCGGACGTAAACCGGAAGGGTCATCCTGAATTTAGACACCTAACATGGGGGGTGGGGACAGATTTTGTAATATCATTTGCATTGTCCTTCGTTCGAATTGGCAGTTTTTGGCATCTGTTTGTAGAGGGAACATTCGCAGTTAATATATAACTAAATTTGACAGTTACACGCCTCTGAATTTTCAAAAAGATCAACTTTAATCCACAAAATTGCCCAAAATTAGCGTTTTCAAGGGTATGATATCGCAAAAATGACAATAATTTAATGGAAGGACCAACAGGCTCGTAACATATTTCCTAATATGTAGGAATATATGGACCATCCATTCAAGAACTAATCATAGCGTTTGTTATGGTATCTCTAAAAACCCGGGCCTGATCGCCAAGACCAGATATGTGCTTTAGCTAGCCCAAAACTGTTGTATTTTGATGGGGGTACATGTAGCAAAAACCACATAGCGCGAAAAGTATTTGATGAAAACGCGTGCAATTTTTCAAGCTTCCAAACAATTGAATGATGCAAGCCCATGACTGATATCAGAATGATCGGATGAAATAAGCCCACCTATTAGATCAGCATTTTTCGGAAGTATTTGATCAAGCTATGTTGGAAAATGGACTCTCGGTAAGGTATATACCGCTAAAGTGGGTATCGTTGCTTAAATTATTCATTGTTTGGTAGAAATTGGGAGATTCCATTCTATGTGGGGGGTTGAAATTGGGTGGGGTCGTTTTATTAAGGGGAAGTGGGTATATTTGTTGTGCGTTTTTACTGATCAAAATCAGCAGTTCGAACCGTTTTACAGCTATTTACCGTCTCAAATATTTACGACCAAGATATATTTTCAAGTGATACTGAATGGATTGAATTATTTCAGTATTCTGTGGATTTACATCATCTGCTGCCTCGTCGAAATGCTAAAATGATCGAAAATGCTGGTTTCTGATGAGAAGGTGTGATCATTGTAAGGTCTCTATGTGACTCAAGATGAACTGGTTGATATCAGCACTGATTCAGTCAGTCGCATGGTATAATAGACTTAGCAGATACCCGGCTGAGGATACTTAGATCGTCAGATACAGACATTACAGCCTAGTTTTAGCTGGATTATCCTCCCATTTTTGGATTGTTTACCTGAATCAGTGGGTATTAATTCATTCTTAGTGGAACTCCAAAGCCTGAAATAATTATACAAGTTTATAATAAATACCTGGACTACCTGTGCCTGCGATAATACAATACCTGATTCAGAAAAATTCGTTTGATCTTAGCTACCATCGGACGTAAACCGGAAGGGTCATCCTGAATTTAGACACCTAACATGGGGGTGGGGACAGATTTTGTAATATCATTTGCATTGTCCTTCTTTCGAATTGGCAGTTTTGGGCATCTATTTGTAGAGGGAACATTCGCAGTTAATATATAACTAAATTTGACAGTTACACGCCTCTGAATTTTCAAAAGGATCAACTTTAATCCACAAAATTGCCCAAAATTAGCGTTTTCAAGGGTATGATATCGCAAAAATGACAATAATTTAATGGAAGGACCAACAGGCTCGTAACATATTTCCTAATATGTAGGAATATATGGACCATCCATTCAAGAACTAATCATAGCGTTTGTTATGGTATCTCTAAAAACCCGGGCCTGATCGCCAAGGCCAGATATGTGCTTTAGCTAGCCCAAAACTGTTGTATTTTGATGGGGGTACATGTAGCAAAAACCACATAGCGCGAAAAGTATTTGATGAAAATGCGTGAAATTTTTCAAGCGTCCAAGCAATTGAATGATGCAAGCCCATGTCTGATATCAGAATGATCGGATGAAATAAGCCCACCTAATATTAGATCAGCATGTTTGGGAAGTATTTGATCAAGCTGTGTTGAAAAATGGACTCTCGATAAGGTATACACCGCTAAATTGAGTATCGTTGTTTAAATTATTCATTGTTTGGTAGAAATTGGGAGATTCCATTCAATGTGGGGGGTTGAAATTGGGTGGGGTCGTTTTATTAAGGGGGAGGGGGTATATTTGTTGTGCGTTTTCACTGATCAAAATCAGCAGTTCGAACCGTTTTGCAGCTATTTACCGTCTCAAATATTTACGACCAAGATATATTTTCAAGTGATACTGAATGGATTGAATTTTTTCAGTATTCTGTGGATTTACATCATCTGCTGCCTCGTCGAAATGCTAAAATGATCGAAAATGCTGGTTTCTGATGAGAAGGTGTGATCATTGTAAGGTCTCTATGTGACTCAAGATGAACTGGTTGATATCAGCACTGATTCAGTCAGTTGCATGGTATAACAGACTTATCAGATACCCGGCTGAGGATACTTAAATCGTCAGATACAGACATTGTAGCCTAGTTTTAGCTGGATTGTCCTACCATTTTTAGAGTGTTTACCTGAACAGTGGCTATTACGTCATTCTTGTGGAACTCCAAAACCTGAAATAACTATACAAGTTTATAATAATTACCTGAACTGTCTGTGCCTGCGATAATACATTACCTGATTCAGAAAGATTCGTTTGATCTTGGCTAACATCGGACATAAACCGGAAGGGTCAACCTGAATTTAGACACCTAACATGGGGGGTGGGGACAGATTTTGTAATATCATTTGCATTGTCCTTCTTTCGATTTTGCAGTTTGTGGCATCTATTTGTAGAGGGAACATTCGCAGTTAATATATAACTAAATTTGACAGTTACACGCCTCTGAATTTTCAAAAAGATCAACTTTAATCCACAAAATTGCCCAAAATTAGCCTTTTCAAGGGTATGATATCGCAAAAATGACAATAATTTAATGGAAGGACTAACACGCTCGTAACATGTTTCCGAATATGTAGGAATATATGCACCATCCATTCAAGAACTAATCATAGCGTTTTTTATGGTATCTCTAAAAACCCGGGCCTGATCGCAAAGCCAGATATGTGCTTTAGCTAGCCGAAAACTGTTGTATTTTGATGGGGGTACATGTAGCAAAAATCACATAGCGCGAAAAGTATTTGATGAAAATGCGTGAAATTTTTCAAGCATCCAAGCAATTGAATGATGCAAGCCCACGTCTGATATCAGAATGATCGGATGAAATAAGCCCACCTAATAGGCTACAGGCTCCTAAATAAAAAAAGTCCCGATCCGTTAACCCCTACACGTAATCTCTGCCAAAGACCAGAATTTTCTCGATTTTTTTCCGCCTTCGTTGCAACGATTAATGGAAAGCCGTTGGTACCACTGGCAAGTGTGGTATTTGTTCTATTCTGCTGTAAATTCTATTTCGATTCACTGCTCGATAACATGCCTTGCCGGGGGACTATTTGCGGGGCATGAGCACTGCTTTCAGCAGGCAGAGAAAACAGCGAAATGAGGACCTCTTGTGTAGAGGCGCGCACAGCTTAAAATTTTGACGGATAATGTTTGACAAGAAGTTTGTCACCTTGTAGCGCTTGAAATAAACTACTTCCTGCCGAAAGATGAAAGTCTAAATTCAATTAGGGAATCAGCGAGGTACAATTGTGTTAATACTGCCGAACGTGTAAATTATTTAGGAGTCTGTAGCCTATTAGATCAGCATTTTTCGAAAGTATTTGATCAAGCTATGTTGGAAAATGGACTCTCGGTAAGGTATATACCGCTAAAGTGGGTATCGTTGCTTAAATTATTCATTGTTTGGAAGAAATTGGGAGATTCCATTCTATGTGGGGGGTTGAAATTGGGTGGGGTCGTTTTATTAAGGGGAAGTGGGTATATTTGTTGTGCGTTTTTACTGATCAAAATCAGCAGTTCGAACCGTTTTACAGCTATTTACCGTCTCAAATATTTACGATCAAGATATATTTTCAAGTGATACTGAATGGATTGAATTATTTCAGTATTCTGTGGATTTACATCATCTGCTGCCTCGTTGAAATGCTAAAATGATCGAAAATGGTGGTTTCTGATGAGAAGGTGTGATCTTTGTAAGGTCCCTATGTGACTCAAGAGGAACTGGTTGATATCAGCACTGATTCAGTCGGTCGCATGGTAACAGACTTATCAGAGACCCGGTCGAAGATACTTAAATCGTCAGATACAGACATTGCAGCCTAGTTTTAGCTGGATTATCCTCCCATTTTTGGATTGTTTACCTGAATCAGTGGGTATTAATTCATTCTTAGTGGAACTCCAAAGCCTGAAATAATTATACAAGTTTATAATAAATACCTGGACTACCTGTGCCTGCGATAATACAATACCTGATTCAGAAAAATTCGTTTGATCTTAGCTACCATCGGACGTAAACCGGAAGGGTCATCCTGAATTTAGACACCTAACATGGGGGGTGGGGACAGATTTTGTAATATCATTTGCATTGTCCTTCGTTCGAATTGGCAGTTTTTGGCATCTGTTTGTAGAGGGAACATTCGCAGTTAATATATAACTAAATTTGACAGCTACACGCCTCTGAATTTTCAAAAAGATCAACTTTAATCCACAAAATTGCCCAAAATTAGCGTTTTCAAGGGTATGATATCGCAAAAATGACAATAATTTAATGGAAGGACCAACAGGCTCGTAACATATTTCCTAATATGTAGGAATATATGGACCATCCACTCAAGAACTAATCATAGCGTTTGTTATGGTATCTCTAAAAACCCGGGCCTGATCGCCAAGGCCAGATATGTGCTTTAGCTAGCCCAAAACTGTTGTATTTTGATGGGGGTACATGTAGCAAAAACCACATAGCGCGAAAAGTATTTGATGAAAACGCGTGCAATTTTTCAAGCTTCCAAACAATTGAATGATGCAAGCCCATGACTGATATCAGAATGATCGGATGAAATAAGCCCACCTAATAGATCAGCATTTTTCGGAAGTATTTGATCAAGCTATGTTGGAAAATGGACTCTCGGTAAGGTATATACCGCTAAAGTGGGTATCGTTGCTTAAATTATTCATTGTTTGGTAGAAATTGGGAGATTCCATTCTATGTGGGGGGGGGGTTGAAATTGGGTGGGGTGGTTTTATTAAGGGGAAGGGGATATATTTGTTGTGCGTTTTTACTGATCAAAATCAGCAGTTCGAACCGTTTTACAGCTATTTACCGTCTCAAATATTTACGACCAAGATATATTTTCAAGTGATACTGAATGGATTGAATTATTTCAGTATTCTGTGGATTTACATCATCTGCTGCCTCGTTGAAATGCTAAAATGATCGAAAATGGTGGTTTCAGATGAGAAGGTGTGATCTTTGTAAGGTCCCTATGTGACTCAAGAGGAACTGGTTGATATCAGCACTGATTCAGTCGGTCGCATGGTAACAGACTTATCAGAGACCCGGTCGAGGATACTTAAATCGTCAGATACAGACATTGCAGCCTAGTTTTAGCTGGATTATCCTCCCATTTTTGGATTGTTTACCTGAATCAGTGGGTATTAATTCATTCTTAGTGGAACTCCAAAGCCTGAAATAATTATACAAGTTTATAATAAATACCTGGACTACCTGTGCCTGCGATAATACAATACCTGATTCAGAAAAATTCGTTTGATCTTAGCTACCATCGGACGTAAACCGGAAGGGTCATCCTGAATTTAGACACCTAACATGGGGGGTGGGGACAGATTTTGTAATATCATTTGCATTGTCCTTCGTTCGAATTGGCAGTTTTTGGCATCTGTTTGTAGAGGGAACATTCGCAGTTAATATATAACTAAATTTGACAGTTACACGCCTCTGAATTTTCAAAAAGATCAACTTTAATCCACAAAATTGCCCAAAATTAGCGTTTTCAAGGGTATGATATCGCAAAAATGACAATAATTTAATGGAAGGACCAACAGGCTCGTAACATATTTCCTAATATGTAGGAATATATGGACCATCCATTCAAGAACTAATCATAGCGTTTGTTATGGTATCTCTAAAAACCCGGGCCTGATCGCCAAGGCCAGATATGTGCTTTAGCTAGCCCAAAACTGTTGTATTTTGATGGGGGTACATGTAGCAAAAACCACATAGCGCGAAAAGTATTTGATGAAAACGCGTGCAATTTTTCAAGCTTCCAAACAATTGAATGATGCAAGCCCATGACTGATATCAGAATGATCGGATGAAATAAGCCCACCTAATATTAGATCAGCATTTTTCGGAAGTATTTGATCAAGCTGTGTTGGAAAATGGACTCTCGGTAAGGTATATACCGCTAAAGTGGGTATCGTTGCTTAAATTATTCATTGTTTGGTAGAAATTGGGAGATTCCATTCTATGTGGGGGGTTGAAATTGGGTGGGGTCGTTTTATTAAGGGGAAGTGGGTATATTTGTTGTGCGTTTTTACTGATCAAAATCAGCAGTTCGAACCGTTTTACAGCTATTTACCGTCTCAAATATTTACGACCAAGATATATTTTCAAGTGATACTGAATGGATTGAATTATTTCAGTATTCTGTGGATTTACATCATCTGCTGCCTCGTTGAAATGCTAAAATGATCGAAAATGGTGGTTTCTGATGAGAAGGTGTGATCTTTGTAAGGTCCCTATGTGACTCAAGAGGAACTGGTTGATATCAGCACTGATTCAGTCGGTCGCATGGTAACAGACTTATCAGAGACCCGGTCGAGGATACTTAAATCGTCAGATACAGACATTGCAGCCTAGTTTTAGCTGGATTATCCTCCCATTTTTGGATTGTTTACCTGAATCAGTGGGTATTAATTCATTCTTAGTGGAACTCCAAAGCCTGAAATAATTATACAAGTTTATAATAAATACCTGGACTACCTGTGCCTGCGATAATACAATACCTGATTCAGAAAAATTCGTTTGATCTTAGCTACCATCGGACGTAAACCGGAAGGGTCATCCTGAATTTAGACACCTAACATGGGGGGTGGGGACAGATTTTGTAATATCATTTGCATTGTCCTTCGTTCGAATTGGCAGTTTTTGGCATCTGTTTGTAGAGGGAACATTCGCAGTTAATATATAACTAAATTTGACAGTTACACGCCTCTGAATTTTCAAAAAGATCAACTTTAATCCACAAAATTGCCCAAAATTAGCGTTTTCAAGGGTATGATATCGCAAAAATGACAATAATTTAATGGAAGGACCAACAGGCTCGTAACATATTTCCTAATATGTAGGAATATATGGACCATCCATTCAAGAACTAATCATAGCGTTTGTTATGGTATCTCTAAAAACCCGGGCCTGATCGCCAAGGCCAGATATGTGCTTTAGCTAGCCCAAAACTGTTGTATTTTGATGGGGGTACATGTAGCAAAAACCACATAGCGCGAAATGTATTTGATGAAAACGCGTGCAATTTTTCAAGCTTCCAAACAATTGAATGATGCAAGCCCATGACTGATATCAGAATGATCGGATGAAATAAGCCCACCTAATAGGCTACAGGCTCCTAAATAAAAAAAAAGTCCCGATCCGTTAACCCCTAGACGTAATCTCTGCCAAAGACCAGAATTTTCTCGATTTTTTTCCGCCTTCGTTGCAACGATTAATGGAAAGCCGTTGGTACCACTGGCAAGTGTGGTATTTGTTCTATTCTGCTGTAAATTTTATTTCGATTCACTGCTCGATAACATGCCTTGCCGGGGGACTATTTGCGAGGCATGAGCACTGCTTTCAGCAGGCAGAGAAAACAGCGAAATGAGGACCTCTTGTGTAGAGGCGCGCACAGCTTAAAATTTTGACGGATAATGTTTGACAAGAAGTTTGTCACCTGGCATCAGTGCACAATTAATTCTGTTACTTGTTATGTATTAGCGTTAAAAATCGGCAAAAATCCAGAAAAATCACAATGCATAAATCCACCTGGCATGTCAATATTTACCTTGTGGGAGATTATCAGTGGAAGTCTTGACAGATGTTCACCATGGAAATTTCAACTTGCCGCCATTTGCAGCTGAGTGGTGTTACCGAATGTCATTCAGCTTGTAAACAGAGAGCCTTTTCACCTCCACTCTTCATGTGTCCTTCCGCCAGGCTTTGCCCCAATGTTGCCAAATCAACACCAGGTAGTACAGTTTGAAGCCTCATCTGCAATTTGAAATATCAAATTTATCAGAAATGCTGAATAATCTCGCCTAATAAAATCCACAAAGATCTGCTCTCAAATTTCTACACAAAGTAGATCGTGGGCACCGACACGGAAGTGATTAATTGTGCACTGATGCCTGTCAGGAATGGAACCATTGTTAAAATAAAGAATGCTCTCATCTGAACAATCATTACCCATCCCCAAACTATCCTGAGAAGGCACAAATAAAACTATTCAAAGATAGAGATTTTATAACCTAAATAACAAGGGTACCCCCTTTATCATTTCCTCTCATTTTCTCCCATATGACTTAATAGTGAGGTGAAAATAAAAAGTACAATATCTCACTAACCTGTAAGTATTTTTCCATCTGGTAAAAAGCACTCAGTAGACTATCCTTCTGCCTATAATAAAAGGTATGCAGCATTGATTAGATATGTCAAAGACTATTTTTAATTATTTTTTTGCTATTTTAACTCAATTATCATGTCTTTTTTCAATTTAAAACTTAAAAATATAAAAATTAAAAACTCAAGATGTGACAAAACATAATCTGTTTAAAAGCTGCTTAGTTAGACTACATCTGGTAAAAAAGTCTTTCATGACAGCGAGTACTTTCTCCATATAATCAGTGGGTCATCCCAGGATTATCTCACAGGTCTTAAAATTGATGTTTATAGAGAGATCAAAAACTTGTTTAAACATATAAAAGGTCACATCAATATACATAATTGTGTACACAACACATTCAACAATATAACACTGAGGTGTTCATGGTATACACATCCCCCAAATAAAGAATATCTGTTAGTTCAATTGAATGTAGCTACAGAGAATCAACATCTTGGTGGCAGTAATAGACAGATGAAGTTATCAATTATAAAGTTATTATTACTGACAAAACTCATAACACAAATGAAGAAATATATCCTTTTGTTTCATTTTAAGTCAACTGCCGCAATGTTTGCAAAGGGACAACACCTGTAAAAACAAAACAGAGAAAAAAATAGTATATAAAAATGGGAATAAAATCCAATGCCAACATATCTGATGATCACTTGCTCATCTCTGCTACATTAACCAACATGAAGGGTAAAGAGAGAAGGAAGTTGACTTACTTTAAAAAAGGACATCCTGGCTGTGGCCGACAGTTCAGATTTGAACCCTGTCCCTGGACCATCATCTGAAGATGCTGTAGTAACGAGGAGGTTACATCAAGATGAGTTCACCTTCATTACAAGGCCTAGCATAGACAAGAGGACAGTTGAAGCTACAGACACCGAGGGCATCTCTGGATCCATGAAATTACTACGGCCAAAGAAACCGGCTCCAAATCTAAAAGACATAAAAGATAAAAATTCTAATGACACCCAAGGCATGAGAATGATCAGTAACTGCAAAATGCTTCAAATGTGGAATGATGCGATAAAGCACCACAGAGTTACTTCCCCTGATTGTGATATTTTGGAAGTGGTCATAGCCAGTGAAAAAAAGTGGGGTTTGGGATGGTCTCAATCTTTGCAGTGTGTTAACTGTCAATATACTTCTCGCCATTATAAACTTTATGAAGAAGTCAAGACAAACAAACCTGGACCGAATGCTGCTGCCATAAATGTATCCCTTCAAGTCGGTCTGCAAGACACACCTATGGGGAATTCCAGAACAAGGTTACTGTTAGCATCAGTGGATGTTCCTCCTCCAGCAAGAACTGGCATGCAAAGGACAGCGAACATGGTTGGAACTGCTGTAACAGAGTTAAATAAGATAGACATGAGAAAAA